>PVJC01008518.1:0-48370 GCA_004026665.1 Murina feae
GGGGGGGGGGGAGAGGAACAACTGTAATAATCTGAACAATAAAGATTTAAAAAAAGAATGTGCCTGAGGGGAAGAAGATGGGAAAAGGCATATGTGCACTCAAGGGAGAGATAGAGCATTTATTGGGTCCTTCCTCTTACGGCTTTTATCTGGAGGTCTCAGGGTAGGATCTCATTAGAAGATTCATCAGCTTTCCAGGTGTGTCCTGGAAAGGGTTGTAGTCTCCACTGATTGATCATCACCAGGGGGTCAATAGTCATCACAACTGGTCCTGATGTCAGCCGTGATGTTGCCCTTCCTGACCTTGCTATTTTTCTGGGCCTGGAGCTAAAACAACTGAGGCTTCTATATCATCTATAGGGCTTAATGATTATGATAATGGTCGTGCAAGGAAGTCATATAAAGCTATTCTCTAGCCCACTTGTTCCTCCTTTGGGTGTGGGGGGTCAACCATATGACTATCGATATGCTAGGGGAGGAAAAGTCATGACCAGAACTGCATGACCAGAGACAAGAAAGTTCAAGTGTCTAAACTGCATGACCAGTGATACTCTAGGAGAGGAAAGGTTACTGTGGGGTGAGAGCCAACCTTATAATTGTCCATTGCTAGGCATCTGGGCTTTTGCCCTGGTGACTTCAGTAACTGGCCTATCATTCTGACTTTGCTCATGTCTGTCTAATTGCCTACTATACCATAAGAACTCGTAACTTTTCTTTCTTCTTCGGAACACTTCCGGAGTTTTGCCTAGTAGTGTTTCTGATTGCAAACCCTAAAATCCTTGAATAAATCTTTATCATTTATTTTTAGCCAAAGCCTCCAGATTCTTTTTGAGTTCATTCAACACATTCCTCGGCCATGGAGGCACAAGCTTTTACTGGACTAGGTAACTGATATATGTGTTGTTTTCTTTTAGTATGGACAAGAGCCAGAGGAGATAAGCGGGTTCTCAATTGTGTTTAGCACAAAGTAATTCTTATGCCAAAGTGGCATACTTTGGTACCCATCATTCTGGTACCATAGGTGCCCAACCTTGGAATTGAAAGAAAATGAGAGTCAAAATGAATGTGAGATAGAAGAAGCTTTACTGGATTTTGAAGTGATGGGATTAGGCCAAGATATTAAAATAACAAGAAAATAAGATTTGACTAGGATGGTTTGAAGACTGAAGAATATAAAGAAAGATTTTATATTTGGATTTTTTGAGTTCAACCCATTCAATAATGTAGTTACACTTATTTTGAATCATCTTTGATCCACTGGATTTATATCTCCCAAGAATTCTTGTATACTGTATTGCCTAAATTCTGGCATTATTGAGATTATATGTGCTTTTATTTTATTTTTTATAATATATATTTTATTGATTTTTTACAGAGAGAAAGGGAGAGGGAGTTAGAAACATCAATGAGAGAGAAACATCGATCAGCTGCCTTCTGCACACTCCCCACTGGATATGTGCCTGCAACCAAGGTACATGCCCTTGACCGAAATTGAACCTGGGACCCTTGAGTCTGCAGGCCAATGCTCCATCCACTGAGCCAAACCGGTTAGGGCTATATGTGCTTTTTAAACTTGAACTTGCATGGTTAATAAATTATTTACACTTGGTTGGCATTGCTTCACCATCTTTTGGCATTGAATATTGCTATGAAGAAGTCTAAAGTCAGCTAGACTTTCTCCTTCTTTGTGACTTAAATTATTTTCCTTCATGCCCACATAAATCTTTATCTCATATTTGGTGACTTTTTAAGAATATCGCTGAATGTTGGTTGTGTTGTGCCAATCTTTACTGGATCGTGCTTACCCTTCAATGTGCTTATTCAGGCTTTTATTGAAGAAAACTGTTTTATATTATTGAAATCATTTCTGTTCCATCTGTTCTGTTCTCCTTCTCAGAAATGTCAATTAGCATATATTGAACCTTTGTTTTCTTCTATATCCAGTACCTTGTCTGCAATCTTTTTTATGTCTTTGTTCGTTCCCATTTCATTTTAGGTAAGGTTGTCAAACCTATCATTATATATTTTTACTTTTCAGTCCCATTTATTCTTTCTGTGTTGTTTTTATATTCCATTTCTGTTGTTTTAATTTCCCATGTTTTCCTATTGCCTTTTAATTTTTCTCTGAGATTTTATATTGTTCTTTGAAATCTTTTTCTGACTATAGTATTTGTTTTGGGTAACTTCTTTGAGACTATAGGAACAATTTATTTGTACTCTTTTCCCATTTCTATTGGCAATTTTTCTCTGGTGTATGTTTTCCATCAACTTTGTTTCTCTCTTTCCCACTCCACTCTTATTAGTAGTAGCATTGCCGAATCTATCCACAGGGCTTCAGTCTGATTATTAGTAATCTTTGAATCACTGAAGCTTTACTAATAATTTCAAAATGCAAGTAATAAAGAGGCACAGGTACAGCAGGGCAGAGGTCCAAAACCCCTAGCTGCACTCCCTGGGGGGGTTCTCTCCCCTTTATCGGAGATACCTAAATAAATGAGGTCTTTAAGGAAGGTATACAGCCACCTTACTTACCCATAAATTACTCAGTTAAGGAAACATCTGAAACATCTCCATTTTATACTCAGACATTTACATAATTTACATGACATTTTCCAGAAAGCCATGCCCTGTAAATCCGTAGATTCTAAGTCTGTCTACCTAAGAAATTCTAGACACTGAAGTACATTCTACTAAAAGCATTCCATGGACAAGGATTCTTCTGCTAGTGAAAATCATTTAGTTTGTTGGGAGATCTGTCATTAGTTGTGTTTAAAGATTAACTATTTGACTTGCCATCTTTTTTTACCTAAAAATACACTTCCTCACCCCAGTGAAAGAAGAGAATGCATATTTTGAAACATATTATGCTACATCCAGGTACTTTCATGGAATCATAAAAGTTTACATTAAAGAGGATAGTACTTTTGTTATATTAATCAATGATAAGCATATAAGCTAAGGGGTTACATTATTATTTCAACTATGTGTCAACGTTAGAAACCTCCAAACATGTAGAGAATTTTTATAGGTGTTTACTTGAGTCAAACTTGATGACATATGCTGGGAAGCAAGATCTCGAATGCCCCAGAAAATAAGTTTTGCAGTTACTTGTATGCATTTGAAATTAAGAAGGAAATGTAAGGCAGATTACATGAAGAAAGGAATAAGCAAGGTAGAGATCAGATTACAGGCTAGTTAAGATCACGCTTTAGAAGGAGGGGTATAAAAGAGGGCATTTCAATGGTGTGTTCAAGTAGATACACAGAAACAGTGGACAGGGCTTGCTTACAGGAAAGACAAGCCTTTCAGTAAAGAAGTTTTGGCCTGGAGCATGACTACCCAACATGACCTGCCCAGTTAGGAATTTACGGTCAGATCTCCCTGGGAGGTTATTTTCTACAGAACCTCATTTTTTAAATCCACATATGTAAAAATATTACAGAAAAACTAAAAGATAATTATATAGAAAAGTTATGAACATTTTAAAATGATTATTTCTGGATCTACAAATTATAGATGATTATTTCAGTTTTTATATTTTCAATATTTTCCACATGAACTTTGTATGACTTTCAATCATTTTCTTTTTAATTAAAATGAAAGCATGCAGGAAAATCTAGGTAGCATACTAGACAGAGCATAAAGTTTTAAAGCAAACTGATTTGGTTTCAGACTCTGGCTCAACTACATACTGTTCTGAGATCTTGGATAATCTAGCCCGTTTCCTCAGCTGTGCAGTGAGAAACATAATGGTCACCTTTCAGGGGTGTTGTGAATTATAAGTAGAAACATCAACCACAAATGTTATGCACCTCCTTAGACAGGCTCTGCCATCTAGCTGCCCATTTGGGGCCAACCAGTTACTTCCCTGGGTAGAGCCTCCTTGGCAATCTCTACAGAAATGGGCCAACCAACCACATGCTCAGAGTTGCTCCATCTTCCTGCCATTTTCAGAGCTGAATGAATCCCAAGACCTAGGATCTCACATAGCAGCAGTAGCTGAAATGCAAGGAAATTAACTTTCAATTGGACAAAATTTAATGTGGAAAAATAGATATAGAAGAAATATAAGAAAATAAATTGCCCCCACCTTCTGTTCTCTAATTAATGACTCTGAGGCATGGTTTCTCTATAGAGTCTTTCTATAAAAGCCCCAAATAGTTTTGCAAACACACCTGCTGAGTGACCTGACTTGTCTCTCTATGCTCACTGGTTAATAAAGACATTTTGCATCTCTTTATGCTCTCTATGCGTACTGGTTAATAAAGACATTTTGCATTGCTTTGTACCTCTCTTTACCTTTTCTTCACTTTTGCTTTCCTGGGTTTGTACCTCAAAATAAATGATTAGTCCTTAGCACAGAATTTGTACAGAATATAAGTTAAATTATTATATAAAATTGTTATTAATATTATTATAAAAACTTATAATATACATTCCGAATCAAGCCATGGTAACAGTAAAAATGAAGAGTAGGAGTTTAGATGAAAGTAGAAAATAATTTATTCATGGGTTAATTATGTTCTAATACTTTTGTCTGGTCCAAGGAGGATCCAAAGAGACATGCATCAGAACTGTCGTTATCTGATATGTGGCATGCTGATACATTAGCAACACAGAAAGATGGAGACAAGCTGGGTGGTAGGGGAAGGCTGGACACAGCAGCCCAGAGTCTAGAAGTAAGTCCAGAACTATACCTGGTCCTCTGCGAACAGCTATGGAAGCTAATAGAAAAAGCAGAATCCATTACTCTCCCCTGTGGATTCATGGACCAAGCCAAGTTGACTGGGATCCCAGTCCTCCTTTATGCAATAATATGTCCGATAGGGAAACTGAGATAGCAATCCACTCTTCAGGGAAAGCCACCATTTCAGAGCTCAGGGATACCTCCAGCCCACCAGCCAGCATGCCTCAAGCAGCACATCTAACCATAGATCTCAGTGGTCTGTGCTGCTAAGCTATCTTCCCGACTTGTCGGATTAACTCAGGTTAGGGCTGAGCTTGCAGAAAGAGGCATGAAATGATTCACATGTGAGAAGTGAGAGCCACAGAGGGTGGTAAATAGACCTATGTCAGAAGAGCAAAGCCAGAGCACTTACGAAGAGGATGATGGAGGCCAGAAGGCACAGCACACTATGACCAACATACCCTTCGAAGCCTTGTATCCTTTGTGTCATAAGATTAGAGGGTCCTCATTCATGCTAGTGCCAACTTCCTGCAGGGACATTTTAAACCTAAGTCATAACTGAATTCTTATCCAAAATAAGTCAATTAGGAAACTATGGCCTAGAAACCCCCCAACACCCTGAGGTTTTTTTTTTTAACAGATTCTCTAGGGTTCCTTATCTTTTTCATGCAGAAGCAGTGTACTATAGAATAAAACTTCTGCCAGTCTTCCACTCCCAACAAACATTTCAAAATTCAGTATCATTTGCATCTTTTCACATCAGTATATCATCCATCTCATGGCTTAACATGATGATACGATGCTAGAGGACATTATTATTTCATGTTTCTATTCTGAGAAAGATGTCTCTCTTCAACTTAACTACTAGCTGACAAAAATAATGTTGAACATCTGCAAGAGATAAAACAACTTGAATCCAATTTCCTTTCACATAGATTAAGAGCCCCATTCTCCTGTCATTTATGTAGCATATAACTCAATTTTTTTGCAATATTTAAATGAGAGGCTAGTTTTTCAGGTCTGTCATGCGGATGATATAAATTTTTTATTTTGTCCCTTCCACTGATGTAGTGGATATATGAAACCCTGTCAAAATGTGGCAGTTCAGAAAAGAAAAAGGGGAATCACACACTAAAAGACAAAAAGACCAGTAAAAGGGAGAGGTTGTAAGAAAATCTACTTTTTTAAGAATGCAAAATAAGTAAATCGGTCAATGAGATGTTCTATCAGGATATGTGACCTCCTAATGGAACCTGAAGATACCTGCATGAATCAAAGAGTAAATGGCCCATAATTTGTAATTAATTTAATGGTCAGGATACCTAAACAGAGATGTAACAATTGTCACTAAAATAAAGAGCAATTGGATTGGTTCAAGCAACTGGAATGTCCAGGGGTGATTCTGGATTCAGATAATGGTTGTTCAAGGACTTATTCAGTGTCACCAGGATCTACTTCTTGTCTCATGCTCGATTTCCTTTCAGTCTCAGACATTCTTTCTTCAAATGGAAGGCATTTGGCTACAACAGCTCCAGGCTTATGTAATAAGTTTAAAGAAAGTCAACTTGTTGGACCTGAAAATGGATCAAGTGTGGAAAACATAAAACATGCTGGGTTTTTTAAGTAGAAGAAAAATTTTAAAATATGTTTTTATTGAGTTCAGAGAGGAAGGAAGAGGGAGAGATAGAAACTTCAGTGATGAGAGAAAATCATTGATTGGCTGCCTCCTGCATGCCCCACACTGGAGATTGAGCCCACAACCCGGGCCTATGTCCTGATGGAATTGAATTATGACCTCCTGGTTCATAGGTCGATGCTCAACCATGAAGCCATGTCAGCTGGGCTAAAGCAGAAGAAATTTAATTCAAGAAATTGGTGACATGGGTGATGGAAGAACTAAAAAGCAGAATGGAGGCAAATTAGAACTAGCAGAAGGTCACTACCACTCAGAGCTGGTAGGACAAAGGGAAAAGGTGGTGTTATTGCAACCCAGAAACATAGATCAACTGGAGGAATCCAGAACCATGACAAGTCTGTCAAACAAAAACTAGAGTCATAGAGGAGAAATAGCCACTTGCGGAGATATTGCCCAAGGTCAAAGGGAAAGTGAAAATTTCCTTGGCTTCTTCCACCTGCTCTCCAATCTCTTTTCCATGTCTCCCAGTGACAAGCCTAACGGGAAACCACTTGGCAAGGCAGCATGGATTATGTAGTTGCCTATAATACGTACTCCAAAGCAGGAAAAGAGTGGCGGAATATATCTGAGAGCACCCAGGCAAATGACCAACATGGGATTTAGAATACAATTATTTCATTTTTGTCATAATTACCTTCAACCATAATTTGTTGACTCTCCCTTCTCTGATCAATAAAGGATACTGTAACAATATCTTGGGCATATTTCCTTAATTTACTGGTCAATTTCAATTATTATACTTCTGTTCAGTGCTCAAGCAGCATAAGTTGGGACACTTCTGGGTTTAAGGGGTTACTTTTGACCAGTAAGCAACCAAGACCATGGTGAATTCTCAACCAGCACACAGGGAAGTAAATATTCAGGAAAAACTCAATTATTGATGGACACATTGTTGAAACTAAAGGGAGCTCCTGGCCTGCATGCAACAAGGCTAGGGGACACCAGCTAGTGGGGGCTGGTGTCAGTCACATGCTGGCCAGTGGAGAACTCTAAACTAGTGATCAATCAGGGCTAGCTCCTGGTCTAAATACCATTAGAGGCTGGATCAGGGGAACTCTCGATAGATATGTGCCGTGGATGGAAATTCTGGTGTGAGTCAGTAGTACAGGGCTGAGGAGATGGCACATGTGACTAAGGGACTAAGCAAATTATATACAAGGGACTGAGGAAAAATATATACAAGGAACTGAGAAAATTGGGATTGAAGATAATGGGAGGCAGAATTCTCACTGTCTTCAAATATGGAAAAAGGGAAAGCCAGAATAAACTATGTAATATGACTTTATCATTTGGAGGTGTCTGTATAAACTAATGGTTTTAATATGTATGTATAGAAAACTATAGAAATAACTATAGGTGTGTATGTGTGTATACATTTATTTTCTAGCTCTGTTGAGAGGACCTAGAAGCAACACCCCATAGCAATGAGCACACCTAGCCCCCAGATCTTGGGTGTGTGTTTTTTTAAATATATTTTATTGATTTTTTACAGAGAGGAAGGGAGAGGGATAGAGAGAAACATCAGTAAGAGAGAAACATCGATCAGCTGCCTCTCGCATATCCCCTACTGGAGATGTGCCCGCAACCAAGGCACATGCCCTTGACCGGAATCGAACCTGGGACCCTTGAGTCCGCAGGCCAACGCTCTATCCACTGAGCCAAACCTGTTCGGGCTAGATCTTGGTTTTTAAATAGTATTTTCCACTAAAAGGAACCAGGTGATGTTGTAGAAATAGCTGACTCCACGGCTAGAACAAGGAAAGTACAGATAAACCTAGAACATCTTGTACTAGAACATAAAGAAGTTCTCAAAGAATTATAGGAACATGTTAAGAGGATATAGGAGCCAACTGAAGGGATTCCCACTAGCCAAACACAATTGAGCATTAAAAGAAATAATAATAGTATTGGATCATAACACATTGAATAAAGTAGGAATCCATGGATCCACACATATGTAAATAAATACATAAGTAAGTAGGATTTTTTAAAAGTCTACCTCACAGTAAATTGTCAATAAATGTAGAAGGAATGATGGAATTAGATAAAATTCTTATTTGGCGATCATCACGATAGTAATTGATGTAGGCAGGAATTATCCTATATAGTAAAAGCCTAATATGCAAATTGACCAAACAGTGGAACAACCAGTAGAACAGCCAGTCATTATGATGTACACTGACCACTAGGGGGCAGATACTTATTGCAGGAGCTGCCTCCAGCCTGCAGGCCTCAGGCCAGTCAAGGCAGGGGCCAGCAGAGGCCCCCCATCACCCTGCCAGTCACCCCACAGATTGGCCCTGATCATTGGCCAGGCTTAGAGATCCTACCCATGCACAAATTTCATGCACCAGGCCTCTAGTCAATAAATATGAGAGTAAAAAATTGATGAGGAACAGAATATTTACATAGTCTCAAATATAATACTCCACAAAACACATTAATTTTACAGCAGAAAAATCTGGCAGATAGACTCTTAATCATGTGAAAAAAGTTAACATCACCAGTAATAGGACAAACCAATATCATGTGCATACTCTCACTTCTGGGTTATGCCTGAAAAAAAATTCATTATGTTAATATAATAATGTAAAATAAGTACTGTATACAAATTTAAATTTAGGGATGTTCTACAAAGTAATGCTTTGGACACTCCAAAATTATGAAGACCTTAAAGGGTAAGAAAAGACTAAAGAACTGTTTCAGTTGAAATAAACTAAAAAGAAATGACTAAATGAAATGAGTGATTCTGGTTTGGGTTCTCAACCTGTAAAGAACATTATTGTGAAAACTAGAGGCCTGATGCACAAAATTCATGCAAGGGTTTTGGCCCAACACCGTCACTGCAGCCCCCTCTGCCTCGCCCCCTGCCTGCCACGGCTTTGTCCAGAAGGAAGGACGTCAGAAGGATGTCCGGTCTAATTAGCATATTATGCTTTTATTATTATAGACTAGAGGCGTGGTGCACAGATTCATGCACATTGAAAGGAAAATAATTAGAAGAAATATTTTAGAGGCCAGAGAGGGACCGTGGAAGGTTGGCCGACTGGGGAGAGACCACGGGAGGGCTCCAGCGTATGTCCGGCACATCTCACCCAGTCCTGATCGGCCAGACCCCAGCAGCAAGCTAACCTACCAGTTGGAGCATCTGCCCCCTGGTGGTTAGTGTGCATAATAGCAACTGGTTGAACGGTCGAATGAACAGTTGGACACTTAGAATATTAGGCTTTTATTATATAGGATGGGTGAAATTGTATTAGCATAAATTCAGTGTTAATTTCCTGATTTTGATGAGTACATTGTGGTTTTATTAGAGGATATCTTTTGTTTAATAAATATACACTGAAGAGTTTAGGAGTAATGAGTCATTTGTTTCCTATTCACTCTCAAGTAGATGAAGATTAAAAAAAAAGGTGTGTGAATATGTGTGTGTGTGTATGTAAAAGAGAATTATAAGGCAAATGTATAATGTTAACAATTGGAGAATCTAGATGAAAGATATACAGTTCTCTATACTATATTTGCAACTATTCATCCTTCCCTGTGTTATACTTTTTAAAGGATCCTACAATACAATTGCCTGGATCTTGGACCTGGCATTGCAGATATTTTAATTTTATACCCATGGCCTACTCTTTCCTCTCAGGTTCTGCATGTCTTCAAAGGATTTGCCTTCAGGAGTTTCCTATAGCAGCCCAACTGGTATGTAGGAGTAGGCCTAAGATTGGTGGGACCTAAATCTTATGCAATTTGGGGAACATTTCTTAAGAAAAAGAATAAAATTTAAAATTTGATATGAAGGTGAATACTTATTTAGAAAGGACTCAAGCCACTGAAGGGCACTGAGGTTCAAACTGCATTAGCCTGGGAGTGAATCAGCCTCTACTGGAATGGGGAGGTGGACCAGCTCTGCCGACTGGATGTTGTCCACCCTTAAGAGATATGGCTGAGCAAATTAGACTAGCTATACACTGGGCCCTTAGGGAGAGAAATGTTCTTTCTCTTTCCCTATTTCTTACCCACAGAGAAAAATCTACACAAACTTGGGTTTGGGCCTATGGAAGAAAGCACAGAGACCACTCAACCTCTCATTTGTTCTAAGCCACAAATGCCTGCCTCCAGCTTTAGCAAATGGACTAGAAGTATAGCCTTGTAACAGCTGAATAGAAATAAAGTAGAATGAGAAGCAAGTAAGAGGCTACCATGTGGTCAGGTCTAGGTCTCCAGGGGACCATATCAGTTTTTGGTTGAACACTTCAAGAGAAATAAAGGTCGTGCATTTATCTGATATTTTTTGTCTATGTCTTTGAGACCTCATTGAGGGTGGGGATGGCAAGAGGAAGTTAGCTATTGCAGGATCTCCTTCCATCAGCCACATAATGTCCCATAAATATCCATTACTCATACTAGCCTGTGTGTCAAGATTGAAAAAATGGCTCTCACAACCCCTTCCCCTCCAACCCTCCCTCTTATATGGCAGTAACAAGCAAACAGAGGTTCTTGTTCTTTCTAAGAAGGTATGTTGTTTGTACTTACCTATGCATGAAGGAAAAAACAAAACTGAAAAACAGGGGAAAAAATGTAACTAGATAATCAAACTGGAAATACTGCTCCCACCACTAAGCATTTCACCAAGATGAAACCTGCTTCACTTTTATAATACAACTCATCAAATAACCGAGACAGCTCATAACATTATCCATCAAGCTATGGTAGTGTCCTTGGATGCTACAAAAGAACATGTGTGGGAGATTGCCAATTTGTTATTTTTAGTTCTTGAAAAATTTGACAATGGGGGGAAATTTCAAGAAAATCACCAAGTCCCCAGCCTATCTATAGAGCACTTAAAGCACATCTATCAGAAAGAAGCACCAATTATATCCACAGACATTGCAGGTGACCGAAAGATATTTCCCAGCCTCCTCCCATCCATCCTTCTCACATGGGTTTATAGAAGAGCTTCTTATACATGTCATCTAGGAGTATGAAGCCTGTTGGGTGGGAGGAGCATATTTCTACCTTGAGCTTTCACATTTGTGTCCCTCTGGTGGAAGCATTCATCCCCTGATACTCATATGGTGGGTTCCTTCTCATGCTCCAGATCTCACCTCAGGTTTCATCTCCTCAAAAGACTCTTCCCTGTCACCCAATCAGAAGTTATGCCCATCCCCAACAATCACTCTCTGTTACTTCACCCTATTGATTAAATTCATATCCCTCACTGCTATGCACGGCTATTTATTGCCTTGTCTCCCCCTACAAGTTTGGGATTTTTTCTTGTCCATCACTGTATTTCCAATGCCTAGCACAAGGTCTGGCATGCATTGGGTGCTCAATACACTGTCAATTCAACAGCTGGGGGGTGGGGGTGTGAAATAGAGACCCATGAGCTGAATGAATGAACAGGTGGTTGATCATTTATTTCAATAAGTTTCTTTCATGACATGGCCAAGGTACTTAGTTCCTCCAAAGGGACTTATGATTGGAGAATGAAGTCTGAAATAATTCTCAGAATGAGAGATTACAGTTTCAATAAAAGCAACTTATTCTTTCTCTGTCTAATCTGTTCAGCCAGCCTGAAATCTCTAGGAACACAAAAAAAGTATGAAAGGACCAAAGACACTTTACTGTGGTATCTGAGAAAGTGTGTCAGTAATGACAAGAATTCATGATAAACAATCTGTGGTAAGAAAGTTGAAAGGGGCCTGTGATATATATAGAACTCCTATCCAACTCTAGGTGCTCAAAAAACAAAGCAAGGCCCTGGAGCCACCAACCAGGAACTGATGAGAGTCCAGGTAATTCCCTAGAAGTCCTATAAGAATTTGGACCAAAGTTGTTAGATGGGATTCAATGAATGTAGGGCCTGATAGACAGGAGGGCCATCTGATTGTTCTGATTATTGTACATTGCTCTGTCATTGGAATTTTTGCCCATTTTACATGCCTAATCTGTGCCCCGTAGGAGCAATACTCACTGAGCACTTTGTGTCAGTAAGGTGCTAAACACTCTATCCCTAACTTTGTTTTAATTCCATTCCAGATTTTGCACAAGGATTGTTCGATCTGATATATACAATCTTAGAACTGGAGGCTAAAACACATGCTACAACAGCTATTTATTAAGCAAGCATCCCCTCAGACCCTGTAAGACTCAAGCAGGGAGTTAGTTGTGAGACTAATTACTTCAGGCTGTGGGACACTACCCCAGATGACAATGAGCTGCTCCAAGCAGAGGTTCAGTCAAATTGGCTCCTCAGTTGATGCTGATCGAAGCTTGGGAAGACCAGCTGACCTGAAGTTACACTAGAGGGAGAGATCTAGAAACTCCCCTAGGACAAGAGGCTGCTAAACTCCGATTAGATCTCTAAACTCAATCCAAATGAAGGGAATTAAAATTCTAGCTCCAAAAATTCTGAACCAACTGGTGGGCAAAACAGTATTCCAATCCAACCTTTACCTGATTAGTGTCCTCCTGCCTCCCTTCCTAAAACCTCATTTTATGTTATGTGGGTCTACAATCCTCAGAGAACCTTTCAGATAAAGTGCTGGTTGTAGATGCATTTTCTACCACCCTAGTTTTTTTGCACCACACTTACTCTTATCCAAAACACCTAAAAGCCATTGTTGTTTTAGAATTTAGAGCTCCTGACAGAAAATTCATATGGCTCATGAGATAACCTGACTATAACTAACACGTTTTATCTGTCTCTGAAAGACACTATGTAGGTCCCAAAGATGGGTCTGTAACACTTGCAACCACCAGCAAGGAGAACAAGGTGCTATTTGGCCTGTGTATATTGAGAAAGGCAGTATGGTACAATTATTGAGATCAATTTTAAAAGAAAGTGCCATACTCACAGGTGAGGTGCATTAAGATGCAAATTACTCTCCACAGGGGTGGAGTGCTACTAGTTATAGATGAAACCAAACTCCATGATCTCATTGTACCTTTTCTCCTTGCTCCCTTGGTTGCTAGCCCTCTAGCTAAACAAATGGGGCATCTGTTAGTCCCCCAGAGAAAGTTAGAATGTCTTGGGAACCCCGGGTATGCTTGCAAAAGTCACCCTTCACATTTTGCAAAGCTGCACCTATTGTTGCCAATGTTGGAAACTACATTGTGACACCCAGATAGTGTAAGCCTCCACTTTGCAAAGTTTGTTGCCAGGGTTCCCCATGTCAATAATGGCAACAATAGAAATCTCTAGCTTGGGATTCAGGACTAATAATTAATGAGAAAGCATACAACTCTGAGGTATTCTGGCAGATACTGGACTTAAAATGCACTTAACCTATTGTAAGTAGCTTCCATCTGAAACAACTGTGATGAGGATAAGGCCAAAAAAAAAAATGTGGCCTTGAATAAGTTTTGTGTGCTGGTTATCTAGAAAGCTTAAATTCATTGATGAGTTGGCAGCTTTTTACTTTACTCCATCCTACGAATAATTAGACTCAAATAAGATCTAGAAGCTTGATGTCTAAGTTAACATTTTTAAAGAAAATCAAACAGCTGTAGTTAAAAATATTATATTTCCTAACAATTCCATAAATTTTTAATGTATCTAAACATAGTTATTTTCCCTTTCTACTTCTTTCCCTTTATGATTTCATATAAATATTATTGGTGGTGGATAACTTTATAACTTCATCTTTAGTTACAAAATACTTTCATGGGTCCATGACTCAATCTGAAGAAGAAGTTACATCTCCCAGAGGTTAAGACAATGACTGTCAGGACTTTGTGGCACCCCTTTTAGAAGACTAGGAACTACTTTATTCTGAGAAAGGCTATTTTCATCTAGTTAGGCAAAAGCGTAAGTTGTTATTGTTGCTCTATGAGAGTTCAGTGGATGCTGAGTAGCTAAAAGAAAGGCTGTGACAATTATTAAGCCATTATATTATTATACTAGAGGCCTGATGCACAAAATTTGTGCAAGGGCCTTGGCCCAGGCCTCCCCATTCCCACCACTGCTGCCACCAGCCGGGGGCCTCTGCTGCCTGCTTCTGCCATGGCCCCCACCCACTGCAGCTTTGTCCAGAAGGAAGGACTTCTGGTCTAATTAGCATATGATGCTTTTATTATTATAGATTATTATAAATATAATACATATTATTACATGCATTATTATTATTATTATGAGTTCCATACCCACATTTATATGGGTGTGGGGAGGGTCTCTCAAGCCACATTTCTCCTCTGTCTGCTGGCTCCAGGTTAGATCCTCCCAATAGGGGCTGCTAGAGATAAATTGGGAGGCTCATTCCTATTTGCCTGCTGGCTGTTCCTGTCATTGCTCCCTTCACCCCAGGCAGCCAAGGTTAGCTCTAGCAGCAGTTATTTTCCATGTTCAGCTCCTTTCCATACCCCCAGAACCAGCTTCATTACACCCTGCTTAGCGGTACCAGCAGCAGAATCCCAGCGTCCTGACCTTCAGGATGTCAGAAGCTCTGCCTTCAAGTCCTAAACTAAAGTGGCAATTAGTTGATACCCTCTCCCCCAAGTTTCTAGATTCTGACCATTCCAACCTCTCCCCTTCTTGCAGTTACTATCTCTGAGATCTGAGTGTTCTCTTTCGTGTTTTTTCAGTACTGCAGCACCTGTTACCAATTTCTTATATTACATTTTCTGCATTGAAATAGCTAGTGTGGCCCTGAGCAGTGGATAGAGCATCTGCCTGTGGACTGAACATTAACATCGATTCCAGTCAAGGGTACAGACCTTGGTTGCAGGGTCCTCTCCAGCCCCAGCTCTGGTTGGGGCTCAAGCAGGAGGCAACTGGTTGATGTGTTTCTCTCACTCTCTCACATCAATGTTGATGTTTCTGTCTTTTCCTCTTTCTTCCACTCTCCCTAAAAATCAACAAAAAAATATCCTCAGGTCAGGATTAACAATAACAACAAACAAACAAACAAACAAACAAAACAGCTAGTGTGTTGTCCCTCTTCCCAAGTCCTGGTGGATCCTTGAATGTGATAATAAGTATCTTCAGGCAGGACAGGTACATAGAAGAAGGAACAGGGATTGTGTACAGTCAAATAATTTTAAGAAACACCAAATTAAGGAAAATTTAATAGATTTCTCCGCAACAGGACTTATCAGAGCCTGTGCAAATGCTACTGTGCATTGCAAATTTCCAAGTGAAAGGTATTTCCCAAACTTAATTGAGCATGGAACCCACTTAGTATGAAGTATATTATGAAATTAATGTTCTATAGAGTGAACATTCAGAAATGCTGGACCCGCATAATAGGTCTAGGAACTCCAAGAAAAACTTCTTTAGTATCAATATCAAGACGCATCATATCCTGCACTGTCCTGCCCAATAGAAGGTGCTTCATTAAAACAGAGTAAAAGCCTGGGACATGTGCTATAATACATTCATTTCAAACCAGACTCCCAGAGACAGAGCAAAGTGGAGAATAGAGGCAATTCTTTTAAAAAGATAATAACATTTTGGTAAATATTCCAGATATTAAGATAGCTAAAAAACTGATCATGCCCTAGCCAGATAGAGCATGTTCCTGTCATTGTTTAACATCAAAGGGAGTTTGAGGCATAAAGAATTATCATATGAAAGCCCTTTGTGGCCAGATTCACAGCCAAAATTAAGTAGAAAACTGTCCAGTGAATGCGGATGCTGGCAATAGGGACTACTCATTGTCTTCTGTTACACCTGCATTCCTATTATTGTTCTGCATTCCCGTCATCATTTTCATCATGAAAACCCTTTCCAATTGCACTATTAATTCTCTCTGAACTCTGATGGTATTTATTTTTTGCATCCCTAATTCAGATATGTCCTAAAGGCATTCACATTGTTGTGAAACATAAATGCTGTGTCTCTAAGTGAATTGCAATTTCTTTGATAGCAAGAACCATCTATGTGGCTACAATAACCACAACATCTGAACATGATCGGAAAAATAATTGATTTCTGATCTTATTCATTTGAAAAGTTGTATATTAAATGAATACTATTCACAGATTTCTAGGGCAGCAGTAGGTTAGGAAGTAATATGAACATCCGTTTGTTTTAGAACTTAGTGCCTCATTTATAAAGATGCTCAGTGGATGGCACTGGATGATGATTCTCATGGAATTAGATTGGAATGCCATTTGCTATCTCAGATGCAATAGTATAACGGTGTACTCATCTGAGCAAACATTTATTAAATTCCAATTATAGAAAGAATAGGTGAAGTAGTGACATGCAAAGAACAATGATTTGTAATCAGTCAGAACTCCATCCTTTAAGCTCCCACTTACTCACGGTGTGACCTTGAGCAAGTATTTGTCTTTTTCCAGCATCAATTTCCCTGCCTCTGAAAGAAAGATAATAACTATTTCAAGTACATATTGTGATGATTACATAAAATAAAATTTTGGTTCATTTGCAACATTTGATTCACAGTAAGTTCTTAATAATTGGTGGTAGTAGTTGCATTTGCTATTATTTTTAGAAAAAGCTTGTACCCAGGAGAGTAGAGATAACAATCACCCACTCAGGTTGAAAGTATTTATCTGCCCAGTCCAGTGTCTAAAATGCAAAACAGAACTCATTCCTTTGTGTTTCCCTCTATTATGTCCAACTCATTAATCTACTATTAGTATTTACTGCTTAATGTGAATTTGTTTATCAGCCCTAATAGCTAAATGATGCATTGATTCACTTTTGTAGTAATCATGCACTAATGCATTACTATATCCCAGACACTCTACAAAATAACATGCTCATGAGCTTTGTCCTCAGTGTACTTGAAGTCTCATAGCAAGGCAACTAAAAGCTGAAAGGATAAAGAACATCAACGGGAGCTTTATCTACTCGGCCCTAGAATTGCCCTGGTTGACTTAGCAGGTGAAAAAAAAACATGTATATAAAAGCTAATCTAATAAAGGGGCAATATGCAAATTGACCATCACTCCCAGATACCTAAGCCACGCCTACCAGCCAAGCCACACACCCCAGCCAATCAGAGCGGCTGTATACAAATTAGCCCAGCCAAGATGGAGGACGACAGCCACGGAGCTGGAATAAGCAGGAGACTTCTGTTACACCAGGAGTAAACTGTCTGCCTAGGCTGGCTGAGCCTCTGCTCAAGGCAACATAATTTCAATTATAAAAGCCACAGAGCAGAGGCAAGTAGGAGGCTTCGTTCCCTGCCTAGAACTCCACTCAAAGTAATAAATTTTCAATTATAGACGATAAATAAACCCCAGGAACCTGATTCCAGCCAGCCTCTCTGGGACCTTGGGTCAATGGGAGTTGTGGGCAGCCTGAAAACAGCCCTCAGTCCCTCACCCAGGCTGGCCAGGCATGCCAGCAAGTGGACATCCCCCGAGGGGTCCCAGACTGCGAGAGGGCACAGGCCGGGCTGAGGGAACCCCCCCACCCAAGTGCACAAATTGTTGTGCACCGGGCCTCTAGTATTTAGATAATCATGAAGTTTAAAAAAAAAATAAATCAAAATCTGGCTTTATTATCCAGAATAATGAATGGTTTTGAATTCCTTAAAAAGCTGTGCAGCTTCTGACCACTGTACATGGAACAATGAGACAAGTAGGACTGTGGGGACATATGTTTTGGCCTTCTGATGGCTCCTAAAAATATAAGCATATCAAAAATTGGGGATATCCTTCTCAATATGGCTGAAATTTTCTTCTAAATAATAAAAGGGACTTCGTAAGTACATTCATTTTAAAAATACAAAAGGCAACAGTAGACCTACTACAAGACTGAAGTATTTTAGTTTAACATTTGCATGCAAATAATAAGTAGGATAATTAAGCAGTCTTTTTATATATATTTTTTATTGATTTTTTTACAGAGAGGAAGGGAGAGGTATAGAGAGTTGGAAACATCGATGAGAGAGAAACATTGATCAGCTGCCTCCTGCACACCCCCAACTGGGGATGTGCCCACAACCAAGGTACATGCCCTTGACCGGAATCAAACCTGGGACCTTTCAGTCCGCAGGCCGACGCTCTATCCACTGAGCCAAACCGGTCATGGCAAGCAGTCTTGATGGACCTATATTTGGCCTCAGCGTACTTGAAGTCTCATAGCCTAGTGACTATCTATTAGTTTTGCGTTTTTTATGCTTGAAAAAGAATGCAAGTGGATGTCTTTCAAAATGCTCTATAATTCAAATTTCTATTAATTCAGACTGATCTTAACCCCAAATTCATCGAAATCAATAAGGTTTAACTGTAGTTTTTCAAAGCCTTGGGGATCATTTAAGAACACAGATACTTTTGTCTGGAATTATCTGGATTCAGCCTCAAGTCCACCATATAATGGCAGTCCTCCCCTCCTATTTCACTTTGGCTGCCTCCACATATTAAGAAATTTGGGGCCATTTCTCCTGCCCAAAGCCATTCCCTCCTTCCACTGAGAAGAAAATCAAGCTATGGTCTTAAATTAGAATTAATCGCCTGACGTATTTTATAATTTATGAGAATGTTGCATCTAATGTGAGATGATCAAGTCTTATGATCTATGTCTAAGTTCGCGGTTTATTGACTCAGAGTTTGGATATTTAGCTTCTAAAAATGTATTTAATATGGCCAGATTAGTTGGCCCTTTTTATGAAGGCCATCCCGACTTGATACTCTATAGTTACAGAGGCCCTCCTAATCCTTAAATATCCCTTTAATATTAAGGCTGATTCGAAGCTGCATGTGTGCTTCATCAGAATTACAAGGGCAACAATTCCTTGTATTTGTATAATGCTTAATATTTTTCAAAGCCCTGTTGTTAAATGTCATACCCTCCCAAACCGGGTTCAGTGATAGGAAACTGAGAAGAATCTCATTTTCCTCATTAAAATAAAGTAAAAAATGTTAATACCAGAGGAAATGGAGCTGCCAGTCCCTGGGTTCCACATTCATTAGCAGAATCCTGCTAAAAATTGCTGAGACTCACACTGCGCCAAGCAGTCGCGGACAGTCAAATCAGTCTTGCTAGCTCTCCTGAGCATCTCCAGAGAGCCCACTGCTCTTCTCTTAGCTCTCCTCCGTTGCTACACAGCAGACTCTGTCTGGTGCAGGCTGTGAGGAGCAACAAGCCGCTGCCTCCCCTCAAGCGGCCCCTTGCCAGCTATGATCAATGTCACTAGGCAAAGCCCTCTCAACTGCTCTCCGAATCTGAAGACCTCCTTGGGTTTTTCCTATGCTCACTGCAATCAGTCCAGAAATGTCAGGCCCTCAAAGTGGGCACAGTCAGTTATGATTCTTCACCTGCTAAGTGGTTCTGGGACTTGCCATGGTCCTTGAGATCTAACAAAACACACGTTCTGCAATCACAGCTTTGCTGAGGTCCCGAAAAAAGTCAGAAGAGGCTCTACTGGCAGACGCAGAACCCACGGAGATGCCAGGAAGCCTAGCAGAGAGAGCAGGATGCAGGTCAGCTCCTCAAAGGCTCAATTTTACCAGTTTTCACATTTGCTCGATTCTGCATGTGACACTGTATGTGTGGGACCTCGGCCCAGCTCCAGAGACTGAACGTAGAGCATGCGTCTATGTGCCTTTGTGCCTTTCACCAACCGCGTTTCTTTAAGCGGTGACACTGCTTTTAAAATCTAAGCATGTTTTATGACAGTGCTATTCTATGAGATGCCTATATGGAGTAGCTCCAGTCCTGTGGTGTCTTGCTCTCTTCCTTCAACAGCACCATTGATGCACCTAAAATTACCTGGGCTCCTCAATAATAGCACAAGCACTTGTCCACTCTTTTCATAATTCTGGCAGCAGACATGCTAGTCTTTGGTGCCAGTAGCAAAATACTTACAGCTCCCGCCCTTCAGGTATCTGATCAGATATACTGTCCTGCTCTTCTCTGAAGTTAAGCATAGCATGGGAATTACTAAGCAGAGTGAGAGCAGACATCACTGTGTCACTTCAAGGGCAAGCTCTCATCACCAGTGTGACTTGCCATGTTCTGACCCACAACTGCAGAGATGGTGGAGAGACATGTCGAGCGACAGCCTGGGCCTAAATGACTATGATGTGCAGTCACTTACATTGCACACATAGCGTGAATAGGAAATAAAAATATATTGCACTGTGCCACTGAGAGCATTGAGTTGTTATTGCACCAGACACTGACCTAACCTGACTAGTATGTAAATAGAGGGAGGGACTGGCACTATCTGAAAACCAGCCCATGGAAAATTAGTCAAATGACTCATCCATGCAGGAAGCTGTCTGACCTCTGTTGAAAAGAGGGTGCAAACCAACTCAGCAATCCAAATTTAACCAGATAAAGCAGCAGATAGTTATTGCTGCCACATGCCGAAGTATGTATAAAATGTGTGGCTTATTGTCAAGATACTTCCTGAAAGTCTCTCTCATTTTGGAGAGGGCGCATATTACACATTTTCTTCACTACATTTTCAGAAACAAAAGAAGAGAAAAAAGGATCCTGCCAAACAGCATTTATATTTAGCATGCACCATATGCACGTGTGTGGTACAGAGCACAAAGACATGTGGCAGTCCCGCCAGATTGAAATCTTTAGGAGAGAGAGCAGGAGATTTAATATATAAGTGTGAGACTCTCAGTAGTATAAATGTAGGCATTTCTGAGAACAGAATGGCTCTTTGTGCCTTGACTTCATAAGAGTCTTCAGTAGCCACTGCAGAATATTGTAGGAGAGCTTAATCTTCAGATGTAAGGCCATGAGTGAAAGGAGGGCTCAGTGGGCAAGTGGTCTTTGAAGTGGAGTGCAGTTACTGAGGCCCTGCAGGTTCTGGCTAATTCACTTTACTACATCCTCCCTCCCTCTACTCACTGTGGAGCTAGGTTCTGAATGGGAAGTTTTCTCCTCAGAGTCACAGAGGAAGAAAATATTTTGAGGGGAGGATAGTGTCTCCCAACATCAAAGCCACACTTACAGCTACTGAGGGCTTCCTGAGTACAGTGTGAGAATGAGAAAGAATGCAAATGAGCATGAGAATGAAGTGCTCAGGCCCTGAAGAGGGAACTGAAGCTAGGAAACTACACCTGAGGTAAAAAATAAACAAATAAATAAAGCAAACATGAATATCCAACTGGAAGCAGAATGGTATAATAACCACACAGCCCTGCAAACCAGGGAGTGACCCTTAACAGAAAAGGCCATTGCACACTTCCAGGTTCCACAATGAGGGGTTTTCCCTAAACATACCTAGCTGTCCTCAGCCCTTTACTTACATCACCCCTACTGAGGGCAAATGTTTTATGGGTGAATTCATTTAGAGGGAAAGCATGCTTAGTTTAGCAATGCCGTTCCTCCCCTTGGTCTGCCCTGGCCCAGTGCTATAGTGACTGACTTGGTAAGTCTACCTATTCATCTTGTCTAATAGATACAAAGTCACACCCTCCCATTTGATTTCTATCAATAAGCATGGTAATATTTTGGTTCTCAATCTGCCTTTCCTACGTCTTTATTCCTCAAATGAGATTCATTGGTGGGCAACATGTATTAGACTAAGTAGATTTAGCCACGACTATCAACACACCCGGAGAACTAAAGTGCTAAAAGTGTGTGTTTTGTGACCATAAGGCAATTACGCGAAGGTTAAATCCTATTGAAAACATAGTGTGTTCCAAAGCAATATCTAATTTTAACCTTTGAGTGGTTGTTTTAAAGTTTTAAAAATTGTAGGCATACCCACATCTCCTGATTCATAGAGCTGCTAAGGAGCCTCTCTAAGAAAGACTTGACTCCAGCCCACCATACAGATCAGAATGCTATAGCTGTGTTTTGGGTTGGTTCAATAACAACCAGGGGAAAAGAGACCTTCTGAGAGGCTTTACCATGAGAGAGGAAGAGAAATTAGAGCCAGCACCAGATTCTAATTGCTGGTGGTGAGAGGTCCTTCCAAGAAAGCACAATGGCTGATACTGAAACTCACCTAGACATAGCCCCCTGGAGGTATGGATGCACACTGGTGGAAAGGTGTATAAATCTTAAGAACTATCATGTCATCCCTATAATATAGGGGGCTCAAGAACTCTTCATGTGGGACTTTCTACAACCAAGCATGCCACATAGGTAGCATTTTTGTTCTCAAATGCAAATAAAGCATTAAAAATCACCAGCCTTGAGACATAGCAGAAAAGATCCATTTCCATAGACAAGAAAATTTCTAGTTCCAGTGGTGTTCAGGTGGCAGCAACAGCAAAATCCAGAGTGATGGAGGTATACTTAGCCCTGAGAAGCACCCTGTGGAACTGCTGCTCCTAAAGTTATAGAGTTGCAGCCCACCTAGACTGTGTCATGCCACAGCCAGAGCTCATCACTGGGGATGTGAGAGCTTCCTGGGGAAGTCCCAGAAGTGCCTCGAGAGGACTGTACTTCCTGCACTTGTCCCTATATTCCTTGGAAAAATTCCAAGTCCTTAGTCTTCTGGAAAGTAACAGTTTACAGAAAATTCATTGATATCTGTTTAAACCAGTTTGATAATTATTTCAATGCTGAACTTTTTCTCCCTTATGTCTTTGATTCTACCTTTGTTAAAAGTGATCCAACTGAGCCACCACCCATGTTTGACTCACATGGTCTATAAAGCAGAAAATCTGAGCCACCACCTCCCTTGCCCCAGTATTCTTTTCCCCACCTCCTCTAGGCATTTCTCAACCCCAGAAGTGAAGCAGCATAAGTATCCACTCAATGAGAAAAGATTTCAGGTCACACATTAACACTCAATCATATCTTTATAGAGGCCAGCCTTAAGAGGAAATAGAGTAATGAAGGCTTACATTATGAGAATTCAGAAATGCCAGTAAAAGCTCCCCTGACAACACAATGCCTCCTACTCCCTGACCAATATCTGAAATTCTATGCTAGAGATTCATTTATTTAATCATAAGCTGGATCTCCAGTTAGAATGCAAAACAGAAGAATACATGTGGCAGGGACAGCTGATTGCCTACCCAACATCCATTCTTCCCCACTTTCATACTAACAAACCTAATTTTATTATGGACTAGAGGCCAGCGCACAAAATTTGTGCACGGGGGGGGGGGGGGGGGGGGGGGGGGGGGGGGGGGGGGGGGGGGGGGGGGGGGGGGGGTTAGGATGGAGGGAGGTCCCTCAGACCAGCCTGCACCCTCTCCAATCCAGGACCCCTTGAGGGATGTTTATGGATCAGGCCTAAACTGGCAGTTGGACATCCCTCTTGTAATCCAGGACTGCTGGCTCCTAACTGCTCACCTGCCTGACTGCCTGATTGATTGCCCCTAACCACTCTGCCTGCCTGCCTCATTGCCTCTGCCTGCCTGCCTGCCTGCCTAATCACCTCTAACCACCTCTGCCTGCCTAATTGCCCCTAACTCCTCTGCCTGTCTGCCTGATCACCCCTAACTGCCTCTGCTTGCCTATCTGATGCCCCTAACTACTCCCTGCCAGCCTGCCTAACCTCTCTCCCCTGCCAGCCTGATTGCCCCTAACCTCTCTCCCCTGCCAGCCTATTTGCCCTTTACCACCTCTGCCTTAGCTCTGCTACCATGGCTTTGTCCAGAAGGATGTCTGGAAGACATTCAGACTATCTGGTCTAATTAGCATATTATCCTTTTATTAGTATAGACTTTTATTAGTATAGATAAGAATGTGTCTGGATAAAAGACTAAGCAACCAGCCTCCTTTATAGCCATAGACAGTCATATGAACCAGTTTTGAACCAAGAGTCATCAGGTAGAGCTTCTGGAAATGCTCTTTAAAGTAGGCTGACTTAGCTCACCCCTTCCAACTTTGCTGCTTTGTTCTGCGTGGAATACAGATATAATGATAGGAACAGAAGCAGTTATCTTAGAACCATAAGGAAAAGGTAATCACAGAGACCTTGAGCTGCTATACCAAAACCATCACTATTGGCTTCCAGATCTCTCATTATATGAGAAAAATAAACACTTCCATGCTGAAGCCACATAGTGGTTGGTATCTTTTTTATTAGTAGTTAAGTGCAATTTACTTGATGCACACACACAACCATAATCAGAAACAAATTTCCTTCAGTGAGTAAATGTATCAATATTTTCCTAAACATAGTTTTTTATGAGGAAAAGTGAATTAAAGCATGTAGATAATGGGGAACACAAGATAAGAAGAGAATGTACAAAGTAAAGATTAGAAGGAGAAAGAGAAAATGGGCATTCAATGCCATGGATAAAAATATGCTATGTTAATATTCCTGCCAAATACTCAAATTGAGGCGGAATATTATTTAATTAAAAAGGCAATCCTATTAATAAAAGCCTATGTGGTTGTGATACCCGCACACCCTCACATTGTAAGGAGCAATCAGAAGGAGGCTGTGTGCGCAGCGGGTGTGAGCGGGTGGGGGCTTGATGCTGCATACGCAGCATGAAGGCGGGTCCCGAGGCTCCACACAGCGAGGCCGGGGGTTTCATGCTCTGCATGGTGTGGAGGTGGGTTCCATGGCTCCAGCCTACCTCTTTGGGGCGATTGCGGGGCTCCCACACTGTGAGAAGGCACAGGCCAGGCTAGGGGATATCCTCCCCCCCCCTCAGTGTACGAATTTCGTCCACTGGGCCTCTAATTGGAAAATAAAATTGTAGAAGATGAATGCCAGCTCAAAGAAGCAAAAAAAAAAAAAAAAAAAAAAAAATAGCTCTGCAAATATACATTAAAGGAAATAAAGGGAAGAGTAGGATGTTGGGTAAAATGACATTCACTCCTCCCTCCCTATAGACTATTTCTGCCAACCTTTTTTTTTAGAGACAGTGAAGAGTTCTCAATTTCCAAGGAAACTTCATTGGTCAGTAACGGAGACTTACTATATTCTATTATTTTTGTTACCTTTTTTCCTTATGTTTTTTAGTTTAGCTATTCTTATAACCAGATCATTAACAATCAGAAAGCTTCTGTTTGTGTGGCCAGAATCCTCAAAACTTTGGTGATTTCTTGCTGCATTTGACCCAAAGTCAAATAGCCATTTAGTATCATCACCCAAACCACAAAAACTTCCTTTAATCATCATCCAAGTTCATTTCCTATGATCATTCCATGTCTTTTTGTTCAATGTCAATTCTGAGTTAGGTTTCAGAAACTAAACCCATAGTAAAATAAACTTTAGGAACAAACCAAGCCAGATACATACTCCCACTCTTTTGACACTCTAAGCCAAAACTATGACTGAAGTAGAATTTATACTTTGTAGTTGAAGAACCCATCTATTCCTGATAGGAATATTTGTGTAACAGATTATGGTCAATGCTCTAATAGACAAGAATTATTTATTAGGTCTATGAATTATCCATTTAATGAATCAAAATAAATGTTCAATTAGTTTAATTCAATTCAAAGTACATCGGAATGCTTATTCCTAAATTATGTTACCTGAAATTTCTGGGTCATTGAATATGCATATATTTTATTAGATACTACATAGCTGTACCTGGACTCCTGACCCACAGAAACTATAAGGTGATAAATGTATGTTATCTTTAGGCACTACATTTGTGGCAATTTGTTACAGCAATAGACAACTACTGTATTTTCCGGCATATAAGACGACTTTTTAACCCAGGAAAATCTCAAAAATCTTCTCAAATAACAAGAAGTGATCCAATTACCTCCTCTACTTTCTCCCTCTACCATTTCAGCAGTTTTGTCTCGACTTTTGAGAAGATTTTCCTGGGTTAAAAAGTCATCTTATACGCCGGAAAATACTGTAATAGAGTTCTGCTAACTATCACTATACTTATTTTTCACTCTGGAGGGAGGGTAGTTATAGATACAAAATCAGAGTAATTTGTGAACCTGCTTTGAAGTGGACTAGTGGCCCTCAAAACCTGGTGCACAGTGATCATCCTGGGATCCTCCAGAGTCCTACAGATCACTCTCCTTCATATTCCCTTTTCTTCCCTCTTTTAGTGGCACACCTTTGTCAACAGTTTTCTTAGAAAGTATGTCTGGGAAATACATTTTTGAGATCTTGCATATCTAAGATGTATCCATTGTATATGTTTTGACTGGTAGTTGGCTGGATATGATAGTTGGCTAGATTAGAAATAATTTTGAAGGCATTGTTTCAACAACCTTGCTGTTGAGATATTAGAAAAAATTATGATTTCTATGACTTTTTATATTTGCTTTTCTCTGCTGCTTTTATTCTTTTCTTTTGAGGTCTTATCTATATGACAGATAACATGATCCCTAATAGCTTCAGAGTCTTATATCTTACAGCATTAGTCACTGGTTAGAGTCTGACTCAGCTCTCCAAATTCCAAACCTCCAAATCCTGGGCAATGCATTGACTAGCTGAGTTAGACTTAGGTATCCATTCTTAAATCATCACTCAACCACAATAATGCTAATTGTGTAGACAGTAGGAGAGGAGGACAGCTCCAAATTATGGGCACTGATGCTCAGCAGGCAGTCTCATGGATGTCCCTGAAGGTAAACCTTCCTTTCCAGATGTAGGATATGGATGTTGGATGCTTAACAATAGGCATCACTCTTCCCTGAGACACTGGGGACAGATTCTTCACATTCTTAAATGACATTTGGCCTCCAGATCTTTCTGGGCACAAAGTTCAGTTAGAGAATAGGCAGACCAGGGCAGCAACTGGGTTGAATCTGTTTTCCAAATTCATAGAGTACAGTCAGTAAAATCTCAATAACTACTTCCAGATGACAAATATTTTTAATAAAGGACAGGTACAAACATACAGATTTACCTTAATGAACTTGATTAGTAACTAACCTATCACCAATTCACCAGATAACTTCCAATCTTCTATCTCACTGGCTGTGCAGACCTGATTCAAAAGGCCTGCATAGAAAATTAATGCCTATTCCTAAGTGGCTGGTGAGTTCCCTGAATGCATTACAATTTTGTGAAGAGTAAAGGACACCCTCAAGACTGTAAACTCGGATGTTAATGAAAGTTGGAGGGATAAAATTTTGTGTCAAACTCGTTTACTCATTTTAATGGAATGCTAACTTCTCAGGTCTTTCTGAATTCCTTTTAGCTTCTCCCAAGTTATTTAGCATTTCACTCACCTTTTGTTCTGTTCTTTATTCTTCTTCTAGCTATTGCTTTCTCTTTTTTACTGCTGTCTCTTCAGCTTTTGGTTGAGATAGTTATCTATACAGAAAAGCAGAATTTCTTCTAAAGAAAGCAAAAATCTAACTCACAAGTTGTAAAAAGTATTTTACACTTTTTAAATAATTACTTTCATTTTCAGTATTGGAGTAGCTGGAAAAAATTGCTCTAATTGTGTAATTTTCTGCAAATACTCTGGGACAAAAATCTTGGTAATTAGATTTTTTTAAACTAGCAAGTTTTCATAATTGGATAGTTCTTAAACTATTTGTGCTTATGCTTCAGAAATTTTGAATGGATGTATAGTGTATTTTAAATGTTTTGCATCAGCTTGTGGTCTCAAATCTGATTTATTTAACTTTGGATTTTAAAATAGATTGACAACTCTGATTATACATTGTCTACACTAAACAGACCTCTACTAAGTTTGTAGAGTGTTCATCCCCACCTAACACTATGCTGTTGCCATGGAGCTGAAATCTTGGTATATGTAGCTCCACCCACAAGTGGTTCTGTCTCCCAAAGTGCTTTGCTGTTACTATGGAAATGCCAGCCCATTAATCTTGCTGTCCTTTTACTACTATAGCACCTTTAACTGCCTCAGGCAATCAAGTGATGTTACCTACAGCAGGGAAAGAAAGGAGAAGACTGCTTCCCATTCTAACTGCAATACTGATTTTAATCAAGATTTAATCAAGGAGCAGAAGGAACTAAAGCTACTTGAACAGCTTTCTTTTAAACTATACAAAGTAGGCTCCTGCTTGATGCATAGGCTCCTGCCCTTGTTCATGCCCTTGCTTGATATCTCTGAAAAAAGCTATATATTTTTAAGCTACTTTTGTATTTAATATACATTACAAAATAGCAAGTGGAATCAGTAGGACAAGTAGTCACTCATTTGTACTTTTGAAAAGAAGTAAATGCTTATTATAAATATATTTTGGGGAATAGTCATGAAAAGAAAAAAACGTGCTTACTGACTTGAATAAGCCCTTATTATCCTATAGAACTTGAGGGGTAGTGAACATAAGTTAAGAGAAAATAACTAATGCGTTAAAGATAGCCCTAGCTATCTTATAGCCCTAGCTGGTTAGGCTCAGTGGATAGAGTACCAGCCTGCAGACTGAAGGGTCCCAGGTTCTATTCTGGTCAAGGGCACATGCCTGGGTTGCAGGCTTGATCCCCAATAGGGGACATGCAGGAGGCAACCAATCAATGATTCTCTCTCATCATTAATGTTTCTATCTCTCTTTCCCTCTCCCTTCCTCTCTGAAATCAATGAAGATATATATTCTTACAAACTTTGCCTCTTTCACCTATTACTTTTAGGTTAGGCATCTATGAAATTTTGAATTTGACTATATGGTCACTTGTACAAAGTGAAAATAGGACTTACTGGCAATTCTGGAAGGGTTTTCTAGGTTATCAGGGGGAAAAAATTTTTTAACAAATAAATCTTGGCCTGGTCATCCTGGATCTAGATGACAACTGTGGACAGATTAAACTGGCCCTAACAAATAGTATGTATCCAATAACTGTTTTCAGAACTAGGAAATGTTAAGTGATATAAATATATGATGTCTGCAGCACAAAACAGGTTGTTTTCCCTGTGATAATAATCAAATGGTATTGAAGGTGGGGAAATCAGCACAAAAATCAGACCCACAGGAGCAGGAGTGGTTGTAACTCTGGATACTCTAAACAAGGGTCACTGTTGCTTTAGCACTCCGCTCTGATGGGAAAAAAAAAAACACAAAAACAAACAAACAAACAAACAAACAAAAAAACAGAATGAGGCACAAAATTTAAAGATGTTTCTTCAAACATCTGATAGTAAAGAATGTATGTCCATAAGCCTACTACTTAAATAATGGTGAGAAAAATCTTCCCCTAAAAAAGTAGATCTTGGAGATAGATTAGAAACGAGAGGGGGGGAAATATCGGATTGTAGGATTTGTCAAAACAGTCACAGAAAACATAAAACAACACCTTTGGCATTTGAACATTACTCTAGGCTTCCAATAACCTGATTGGTTAAGTCTGAGCACGGCATTACCCCGTCAGTTGTATTTTTTTTTCCTTTTAATTTAATTTCCCATGACTATCACAACAAAGTACCACAAACAGGTGGCTTACAAAAACAGAAATTTATTGTTTCACTGTTCTGGAGACTAGGAGTCTAAAATCAAGATATCAATATGGTCATGCTCCCTCTGAAACCTAGAAAAGAAAATCCTTCCATTCATCTTGTAGCTTCTGATATCTGCCCTGAATTCTTGACATTCCATGGCTTGGAGCTACCTCATTCCCATCTCTGCCTCCATGATCACATGGCTATCTTCTATAGTGTGTCTTCATGTTGTCTTTCCTCTGCGCATCCCTATGACCAAATTTCCTTTGACTAATAAAGACAGTCACATTGGATTAGGAGCCCACCCTACTGCAGTATGACCTCATCTTAATTACATCTGCAATGATGTATGTAATGAAACCCCTATTTTTAAATGAGAACACATTTAAGGACTTCAACCTTTCTGAGGACACAGTTTAATCCATAACACCTTCTTTCAGAAATAGTATCAAGAAAGGCATACAGAAAAATTAGTGGATAATTGTAAGTCAGTTATTAAAAATCTTCATCACTTCAGGCCATCTGAGCTCCTTCAGTTTTTGGATTACAAGTTAATGGAATCATAATTATTAAATTCAATTTACTTTCATACCCAGTAGGATACACGTGAAATAAAGATGATGATGATGATGATGATGATGATGATGATGATGAGATGATGATGATAATGATAATGATGACAGCTAACACTTACTGAATACTTTGTCATGAGCCAGGTGTTATTCTAAATATTTTGCATATATTAATTCATTTAGTCCTTCTGACCATCTCAGGAAAAAGGTTGCTATTACTGTCCTTGTGCTATTACTGTCCTTACAAATAAGGAAACTGAGGCACAAAGAGTTTAGTTTAGTTGGTTTGGATCAGAGCAGCCAGCAGAAATGCCACTGCAGTATCTCCGTAAGTCTAGCCCCCTCATCTACTCCAAAGTCTGAATGCGATTGTACTGAAGCCTGGAGCTTCCTGCTTTAGAGAACAATTACCCACTCAATCCTCAAAAAATGAATGCAGGAAGGAACCACATGTACATCTTACCTCTCATGTGCAAAGGAATGTGCATATACCTGCCCACAATGGTCTTCCTGGGAGGCAATGCAGCCAGTATCTTGATTTGCCCAGATGAACCTCAAATGCCATGTTATCTTTAGAATTTCTTTCTTATTTTTATGCCTATAGAATGGGTCTACTTAATGGTAAAATTTTCAGTACTTTTACATATAGAAATATGATTTAGTTCCCCAGTCCCCTCAAAAAAGAATTCTGGGTCACTAGCCTAAGAATAATATGCCAAAAAAAGTTTATGTTATGATTGTATTTACCTAGATATGTGAGCACCAGGGTGATTTAGAACAATTAAGACATCAATAGAAACAAATCTCATTCTCTTGAATGCATTAGAGGAGCACACTGATTTGACTTGCTTATCTGTCCATGTATTTAATTAGTTCCACAGACAACAACAAAACAAATTCTTTGCTATATGCTTATCAGATAATCAAAGTCATAGGATGACTTTATATAAAAGCAGCATCTTCAAAAATTCAAATTTACATGAATGCACTTGTCTTACCATTGAAGCCCAAGTATTAGAGAGAGAAACTCATTGTGCAATGTAAACATTTTTCCAAAAAATTTAAGACCTTAACACATTGTGAGCATTCAGTAGTTATGAAATAATAACCAAGTTAATCAATTAACCAGAAAATTTAAATTAGAAGCAATCCCACACCTTAGGTAGAATTATAGAAGTTAGTGTCATTCTCCATGTCTTGAGACATTTCCCTCTGGAGAGATCAGAAATGAAACCTGCTTTATATGTTTGCCTTCCCTGTCCACTATCTGTGAACTTTTAGAATTCGTGGTTTACATCCATAGCATCTCACATAGCATTGCCTTTGATGAAGGGACACATTTTGCAGCAAAGGATGCATACCGATGGTAAGGGTTCATGATCACAAGTTACAATTGTCCTACCATAAGCCAGCTCGTCCAGAAACAGCAGATCTGAATGAATGCTGCAATGGCCTGTTGGAGATCCAAATAAGACAGCAGTCCAGAGACAGAACCCTCCAGGTTGGGGAGCCCTCTCAGATGCACTGTGCCAACATCTGATATATGGTGCTACACCACAACTGTTAAAACATATGGGTCTCAGGATGAAGGGATGGAAATAAAATTGGGCCCTCTCACCATCACTCTCAGTAATTCACTTTATTTTTGTGCTTACCATTCCTACAACTTAGGTTCTGCTAGATTAGAGGTCCTGCTTTCCAGTGGGGCTACCCTTCCACCAGGGGTAAGTGTTCCATTCCACTGAGCCTACAGCCACAACTGCCACCTGGTCAGTCTGAGCTCTTCATGCTTGTGCACCCACAATCAAAGGAAGGACTCACTAGCCCTAGCAGGTCTGGCATGAGCTCACAGACTGAAGGGTCCAAGTTCGATTCCAGTCAAGGGCACATACCTTGGTTGCAGGTACCAGGGCCCTGGTCAGGATGCATTCAGGAGGCAACCAATCGATGTGTTTCTCTTACATCAATGTTTCTCTCAGCCTCTCCCTCTCCCTTCCACTCTCTCTCTCAAAAAAAAAAAAAAAAGTTAATGGAAAAAATATCCTCGGGTGATGATTAACAAAAAAAAGGAAGGAGTCATTATACTGGTTGGAGAAGTCTCTCTTAATTATCATGAGGTGTTAGAGCTACTGTTACATAATAGGAGCATGGAAGAGTATTCACTGAGGTGTTTCTTGATGCTACCATTTCTGATAGCAATGATGAATGAAAAATTGTCGTAATCATGGCTTAACAAGGGGATGATAACCAGAGGGTCAGACACTCAGAGATAAAGGTCTGGGTTATTCAATCAGGCAAGCAACTTAAAGCAGAAAAAGTGATGGCTAAGGGAGAGAGAATCTAGAATATGTGGTGGAAGAGAAAGATGATAAATATTGATTGTAGCCTGGAGACAATTTCGATTGCCGGTACTGTTCCTGTTCTGCTAACTTTCTTATATTGTTTTAATGAGATTGCAGCTGACTATGACCTTGAAGAGGTCATGCCACGTAGTGGTAGAATGGGTTTAATGAGGGGGCTCAAGCAGATCTGAGAGGGCAATACAGCAGTCAGTATGTCTGAGATTTCTTTCAAGTGATGCCTTGAAGAACTAGAGATCCACAGATCTTTGGGAAATGCTGATCTTTTTTTACAATTTAGGCAATTTTGTTTTGATGATTTAAAGGTGTATCTCTAATGACCCAACTATATCTTCATTAAACTACTGATAGACACTTTTTTTAACCATCTAAATTTTGAAAGAATGAAGAAGAGAAGGAAAAGGGGGAGGAGCAAAAGAGGATAGAGGATGGAAGAGAGAGAGAATTTTGAAGGCAGCAAAAATTTATTGCCAAAATTGTTGTCCTACTGTGGGTCCTCAGTAAATCTAAATAACTACTTCAGTATACCTAGAAATCACACTGCTTTAAGAATTCTGGTGCCCACATTTTGAAAACGAACTCTCTCTGGCCTGGTAAAATATTATCTTTAGAATCTAGTGTTTCTTTAGACTGTGTACCTAGATTTATACTCATTACAAGGATTACTCTAAAGTGATGGTGTCACTTAGTTGAAAAAGCAACCTCACTCTAGTGAATTCTAACATTTGAAGAGATCAGCATGACCTTAAGGATTGTAATGATGTCTGTCTTTCATTTTAGGCTTTTCTGTCTCAGAATAATTTAACTTGTAAATATGAGCTTGCTTGATAAGGGTAGACTGAAAAGAAATGTGCATTTGTTAAAGTGCAGAGCAAAAGACTCACTTTTTTTTTAATATTTAAGAGGCATGTATTTTAAAAATACTCTACATCTATAAGATCTTGTAATTTAATTACTCTGGATTTTTAATGTTTCTACATAATGACAGCTGACACCATCTCTTTTTCCGTGCGTCGCTAACAGTGAACCAGAAAAGACTCACTTTTGAAAAAGGGATTTTAAAAAAAAAGAACATCTCTCTCTCTCTTCCATAACTTTCAATAACTCTATAGCAAATATATATATATATATATATATATATATATATATATATATATCCCTAGTTTCATATTCTCTGACTCAGAGCTTAGTGGTCTTGGTAATTGTGAGTTCTTTTCAGAACATTACTTCTTCATTTGCTTTTTCTGGCAAAAAAAACCCTGCATGACATGTATCCATAAATATACTAATTTATCTGTGTCATTTTTTTAGTTTTGCTTTCTTCTTGGATATTAGCGCCCTAATTTTTTCCAACTCCTTGCTCATAATAAATTCCAGAGCAAGCAATATGTTACATCTTCCACACAACTTAGAATTCACTGTTTCACATCTGTCATTTGAAGATAATGAGGATTCTTTCACTACAAAAGACTAAACAGTACATCCTGAAAAAATAAATGATGGATTTGTTCTCAAAACACAAAGAGAACTGTCTTGAAAACACTGCATCCAAATCAGTGTCAGAAAAGTAACATTAATTAAATCTTCACATTTAATATATGGCTTATCCTACCTAATTTGCTCTAAATTCAGTAATATTCTTAAAGGCGCTGTTATGTTGAGCCATTACTGCTTCAATTTTATTTTATCAAACCAATGATGATGGTGATGATGATGATGATCAGAGTTAGATTTGATTGAGTGCTCACTGTACATCAGGCATGGGCCCAAGTGTTTTGCCTACACATCTATAATTCACCACTTCTTCCCATCTGGACACCGCCACCTTGGTCCAAGCCATCATCGCCTATAGCTTAAACTTCTAGAGTAGCCACCTAATTAGTTTCCTTGCTTTCATTCTTCGCTCTTTATAATTATTCTCTACACAGCAGCTGGAGTGATCTTTTACAAGTATTTTAGAGTACATCACTTCTCTATTTGAAACACTTCCCAAAGCCTCCGACTATACTTAAAATCCATTCCAAGCTCCTTTTGGTGACCTTTCAAACCTTACTTGCTGACCTCTTGGATCCCATCAGCCACACTGGCATTCTTCAGACATATCAAGCTCATGCCTGCCTCAGAGCTATGGCCCTAGCTATTTCCTCTGTCTTGAGCTTCAGATCCTAAATGTCACCCCCTCAGAAAGACATTCCATGATGACCCCGTTGAAACTAGCCACCCAGTCACTCTCTACCCATTATATCATTCTATTTGAAATCTTTGCAGAGCACTCACCACCACCTGGTATTATCTTGTTTTCCTATTTGTAACCTGTCTGATTCCTCCTCCTGACATATTTGTGCCTTGTCTTTTCTGTTCTCTGGTATGTGTACTAGGTCCTCTAAAAATATGTATTGTGTGAATAAATAAATGAACAACATAGTCATCTAAAAGCATTATATTTCAAAGGAGAATAACATTATATTTAAACATGAAGAAACAAAGTCTTTGAAAGGCTAGGCAAGTTGCTGAAGCACAAAGTTTTTATATGATAAAACCACAATCTTAACTGTCGATTTTGAGTAATAAGGTTGACAGAAAGGGGTAGATGGGGCAAGACAGGTAAGGAGGCCACTGATCTCTATTGTAAAATTAAAAAGAAAGTTGACTTATATGCACCAGGCTCTCTTTGGCAATGACACCATCACAGACACAGAGATGGCACTGATCCACAGAGGAAAATAAAATATTCCAACAGTGGCATATTCAGTATTTTTATTTGGTGACAATATCAAAAGGGACCCTCTGAGCCCTTTTAAGGAAGGCTCTGGATCAATGATTCTTATCCTTTGGGAGTCATAGACAAGTGAGAATCTGATCAAATTAAACACTCTTTCTCTGTGGGAAAAGGGATATTTACATACAATTTCAGAAATTCTTAAGCCTAAAGTGTAGTTCTGATATGAAAGGAACAGTTTTGCTCTGTTTTTTTTCTCAGCAGCACAAAAAGGAGTTTTTTGGCCCACTCGTCTGGGCAGGGCAAACAGATGTCCTCCTCTCTCTGGAGAAGCAACTGAGCAATGATAATGTCCTGAAGGCTGAGCCTACCTCAACTTTAAAGAGGAAGCCAACTCATTCAACAAATATTTGTGAACACTTATGATGTGTAAGGCTCAGAGAATACAGGAGAGCAAGGTGTGGTCCTTGCTTTTAATGGAACTCACCTACCCAAGGGGTAGGCAGACACATGCAGGCAATTTCTCTCAGAGCATCATGGAAATACCGCTCCTTCTCCCGTTGCAGTAGGTGGTGAGCATCATTTAATCAGCTGTAGAGTGAGAGAAATCCACGGCATCGGACTCAGTCTGGCCCAAGGGTTCCTAGGTGAGGTCCACAGAACACATTTTCAAATATACTTTTTAAGTTTTGTTATATAATATGCATGATTTACTTGGATTATACACACCATCTGGAATCTATACTGCTATCATACTCAAAAGCCAACATCTCAGAAGGAATGGGAAAAGGCCGGATGAAGCTGCTTGGAACAATGTGATCTTACCCACTTTAGAGCTGCAAAAGTCACATTTTACTAAAAGCTAGAGGCACCTAGGGCTTTGGGGAGAGGAGAATCCTTTTTCTTTTTTTTTTCCTAAAAGGACTTTTATACTGAATATTTATATTATAAATGTATAAACAGTTTATACTATTCAATCACATTCCCACAATTTAGCCTCCAAAAATGTGAGAAGGTTGACATTAACTAAAGAATAAAATGCTGTGAAGACAAATACAAGAGGCCCCCAAACCAAAGTTTGGGTGATTAGAGAAGCCCTTCTGAAAGATACACAGGAGTCAGCCAGATGTTGTAGTAGAAAGTGGTAGCGATACACTCTGTATCTCGGTGAAGAGAAAAAGGGCACACACAAAGGCACAGCGCCCAGAAGATATCGAAACTCTACAGCCCATCTCTGCACTAGTCTTTCATCTGACAATAACACTGGTTTAACTTTCATATTTCCAAATAGCTCCTCTAGCATCTAATAGGTACTTTTTTTTTTGTCTTCCTTTCATCTACAACATAAACAAGTGCTTTACATTCTCATTGGAATATAACCTCAAAATGTCTCCCTATTGTAACACTGAAAGTGAAAAATAAACTCTTCTCATGCTAAAAGACGAAAAAATGTGCTATGAGTAGCTGAGTTTCCTTGACCATCTATCAGGTTATGAATTCAGAGTGTTTATGTTCAACAGCTTAATGCTTACTCATTATGAGTTTACTAGGGGCCCGGTGCACAAAAATTTGTGCACTCGGCGCCGGTGTGGGGGTCCCTCATCCCGGCCTATGCCCTCTCACAGTTTGGGACCCTGGAATCCATTGGGGCACACAGCACACACGGAGGGCACACCTCTGCATGTGCTGTGTGCCCCTTTTGCACCGATTTCCAGGCCTCAGCCTCGGGGGCGGAGCTGGCTCGGTCCCTCCACCCCCGAGGCTGCCCTGCCCCTGAAATTCATCGTGGGGGGCACGGATCTACTTCCAGGCTGCAGGGCAGCCTGGGGGCCTGGGCTTGCTTGCTCCCCCAGCCCCCGGCTGCCCTGCCGCCATTGTTGGCTGGACCTGCTCCTCCCGCTAGCAGCCACAGGCCGGCTGGCTCCTCCCCCTCCCCAGGTTGCGCCTCTGGCCAGGTTGTTCCTCCCCTCCTGGCTCCCCCAACACAGAGGTCTTCCATCTGCCTTGTGGGACCCCAGTGCCGCACACCGCTTCTCCCGGGACTGAGACCTCCACCATCTTGCCTGGGCTAATTTGCATACAGCCACTCTGAATGGCTGGTGGGCGTGGCTTACTCATCCCGGAGAAATGGTTAATTTCAATATTATGCTTTTATTAGTTAAGATTAGAGGCCCGGCGCACAAAATTCATCAGGGGAGATGGGTATGTACCTCAGCCCAGCCTGCACCCTCTCCAATCTGGGACCCCTCAAGGGATGTCTGACTGCCCACTTGGATCAGGCCTAAATGGGCAGTCAGACATCCTTCGCACAATCCAGGACTGCTGGCTCCCAACCACTCACCAGCCTGCCTGCCTGATTGCCCCTAACCACTTCTACCTGCCAGCCTGATCACCCCCTAACCACTCCCCTGCTATCCTGATTGATGCCTAACTGCCCTCCCTTGCAGGCCTGGTCACCCCTAACTGTCCTCCCTTGCTGGCCATCTTGTGTCCACATGGGGGCGGCATCTTTGACCACATGGGGGTGGCTATCTTGTGTGTTGGAGTGATGGTCAATATGCATATTACTCTTTTATTAGATAGGATACCATTCTTGTGTTTATGTTGGTCCAACCACCATTTTAAAACCCGCTCTAGTATAGTTTGTAGCACATTCAAATTACTACACTTTCCAGCCAGTTCTAATCCTTAGATAATCCAGTAGCAAGCTGTGAGGAAGTAACCTCATGTATTCTCTATCTGTAATAGTACTTGCTACCATTAATTAAGTGCATTTCTTATGCCAGAAAATTTACATAACCCCATGCAGTGGAAATCATTTTCCCTTTGGTGCAGATGAGGAAATTGAAGCCTAAAGACATTAAGTAACTTATCCAAAGTCAAATAGCTGGACAGTGGCAGAATCTGATCTCTAAGCTCTCAGTTACTGTTCATTCTGTAAGACTGGCAGTAATGTGTTCTAATCACATGTTTATATTGATGTCTCTCTCATGGATCATCTAAAAAAAAGTCTCTAGACATTGAGTATTACTAGTTGTTCCTTTTATTGGAATTAACTGATATAAGAAAGGAGAAAAATATTGCAAGTTCAAAATTAACTTGTGAGACAAAATTGCAGTGATCCTTACAGTTTCTTGTGGGTCTCATTAACTAGGTCTATAAAATATTGTGAAAGAAAATAATTCTGTTCCTTATGAGACATAAAACCATATTATAAAGGATCACTCATTACAACTTCTGGGATCCAGGGTCAAAAGAGAAGCCTATTCCTTTGGAACTTGAGGTTGGACAATACAGAAGCAGGATTGGCCTTGGACTACTCTAACTGAACCTACCTTCTCCCTAGGCTCCTCCCATCCCTACAGGCCCCCTATTCTTCCTCAATTCTCCTGATCCATAGCTCCTGTTAGGCTGCTAGGAACGGGCAGGTCAGGGATTAGCTAAGGTTTTCTGTCACCTCACTCACTGTTTTCTTTCCAAATCACTTCCATCCTAAAGAATCCAGCTCAAAAATCACCTCTCAAAAAAACCCTCCTATGCCTCAGCTTGTGATGATTGCTCCCTCCTCTGAACTCCTGACGAACTTATTATTTGTAGCAATCTTAGGATCTTTCTTTATTGCACTGTGTGTAAGTCATGTCCCTTACCTTTCATGAGAGGGCCTTGAAGACAGTATCCAGGTATTTATTTACTCCTTTATATCCACAACTTTATTAACTAATGCAGTACTGGTCACGTTACAATTTCTCGATTTAACTAGCCATTCATCTGCCTTTTTTCCTCAAATCATAATAACCTCTATGCCACTAGGGTTGGCACTCCTTTATGTTTGGTAATACCTTACATTAAAGAGATTCAATGGGTATGTGAAAAGTTAGGTCATGAATTTACAGTGAGAGTTCAACCTGTAATTATGCTTTTTCCCCCTGAGGACACAATCCACATTTTATTTACTTTTTTTTAATTGAGGAAAAATTTAAATTTTTATGCAGTTATGCTTCTTAACATAAGGATTTCCATTTTATGTAAAAATGATTTCCTTTTTGTAAGATAATAATAATAACAATAACAATTTATATGCACACTGCAAAAAGAATGGGAGGAATTATATTAAAATAATAGTTCTCTTTGGTGGCAGAATTTATGGGTAATTATTTTCTTTGTTTTTAAAATATTTTTGTATTAAACGTACTCTAATTTTCTACCATGAATAGGCATACTTAAATAATTAGAATAAATTATGTTAAAAAGCTGAAAAATCGAAATCAACCTGTTAACATCAAAAACGTTAAAAAATTCCATTCCCCTCCAGATGTCATTGCCTTTTTTTGGAGAAGTTCAACTCCATGGGGCTCGTCACTCTGTTCAACTGCTAATGATGCACAACTATTTTCTCTGGAATACCTTACACATTCCTTTATTGTCCTTTCTCCTTGGTGACTATGCCTAGCACCTCATGAATTCCTTCAAATTTTGTGCTAGAAAAAGAAAAGTCAGGTGAATCGAATGTGTCACTTTCAAATTGGACAATTTTGCAAATAGATTACTGATGCAGAGCTGAATATATCAAACATATTGAATGACACTTTTGTCCAAGGCCACAGGCTTTCCAAGTTGATGAATGCAGCCACTAAAGTTGACACTAAAATGAGTTGGATAATTTTAAAAGCAAAACAAAGACTAAAATAAGAAAAGTGGGCATCCAGATAATATTAAGAACAAATAAATCTGTAGTGTTTGTTACTGTCATTGTAAGTTTGCTGTCGCTATTATTGTTGTGGTTACTATTTATCATTAGCAATGATAAATAACATTATTCAACTTTTCTTGCAAAGTGCTTTTCTATCACTTTTGCTAAGTGTAATTTCTATTATCAGAAGAGCAAAGTCAAGGCTAATGTATGTCAGTGCAGGCTGTGAAATACTCTTCTAACTTTCACTATATTTGTAACTTAAATGCTCCGCTTCACCAATTAAGTTACAAAATAAGGTCATATCTTTTCATGTCCTAACCATAGTGACTCTAGGCTCTCAAATGCCCACAATGAAAGAAGGTCAAAACTTTCTGTAGGTTTTCCTCCATTCCAAATAACTTCTGGGACTCTTAGACCATTTGTACATACAGGTTTTATAAACCAGCCTTAGTAATTACTTTTCCCAGTCTACCCTTCAGACCAGAGCTTTCATGTCTCCTTGTATCATCACAGAATATACTTCCCCAAACTGCTCACTCTGTGTAGACTCAATCCAAGCATTAACACTGTTGTCTCCAATTGCCTTAAAGGTACAGCTAAGTTAGATTAGTTAGTGGTGCTGGACAAAGATATAGTGAACGTCTGGATGTATGGAAGGGAGTGCTAAGAATAATCTACTCTTCCATGGCTGTTGCCCCTCCTAGAACTCACAAACCCTAAAGACAATCTGAGTCTCAGCCTTGCTCTCAGGTGATTCCACGATGATGGAGGAATCAGTTCCTCTTGTACTCTTCCTTCCACCACCTTTGATGGAACCTAGACCACCAAATGGTCATGGGCTCCTATTCCTCTAGCCCAAATAGTGAAAATGGCCCTTTCCTGCCCAAAATTCAAAGCTCATTCTTCTTCCACAGGCATGACTAAGAGTGAAAACAGCCAAGACCTTCAGGGGAATCATTCATACCCACTTACAAGTTGAAATCCAGCCTTTGTGGCTCAAAAAAGCTATCATAATACAAACAGTACATTTCCCAAAGTCTGGTTGTTCATTATTAATTAACTCTGTGGCAGATACAATGCTCCATGATCCCCAGTTCCCTTTCAGCTTCCTCTTTCTGAGCACACAAGAAGATAACCTTTCCCAGACACCCTTGCATTTAGGCTGGAACCATACATCAGTCTGGCCAATGGGCGATATATGTGGTCATCTCGGCTGAGACGGTGAAAATCCTTGTACTTCGTTTCCTCTGCCACCATGGTCACAGAAAGTAAGTTTTCCAGATATAAATGGCTGGATGCTTCAGTCACTTCCTTTAAGGAGGCTGCCCTAGAAAGCTAAAGTTACCTTAGAGATGTGGCTAAAAATAAAAATTTACTATGTACTACTGTTTCATAGTCAGTGTGGTGCATTTGAAGACATATTGTGAGAAGATAGATATGGTTGCTGTCCTTATGATCCTAAGAATTATTTTATGCTAAGGAATTTGGAATTCATCTTCAGAGCAACCATGAGAGCTTGACAGATTTAAGCAAGGATATTCCATGACACAATATTCTTCTTAGAAAGAACACTATACAAAAATATGTGAGAAAAATATTTTAGCGGAAATACTAAAGGCCATGATCCAGAGAAGAGTGGGTGATGGCCTAAACTAGTGTGGTGACAGCAAAAATAAGTGCAGATTAAAGATGCAGTATGCGTGGAAAGAATGGATGGATGTGATAGGTACAATCCACATACACATACAAATTTAAAGTCTTGTTAAATACATTTTTTGCAGAAGACTGCTTGATAGGAATATGTATTCATTTTTACAATTTAGAAATACTATTTCAAAATAACCAAAAAGAAATAACCTTAGCGCTGAATTGGCACCATAGTGTTCTTGGCAGCCCAAGGCCTCTGGTGAGGACTGCTCTCTAGTGTTCAGAATCATCTGCTAGACCCTTCCTTCTTCACAGTGCAGGGAGACCCTGTCTCTAATAGAGAAGAGCCTGAAAGCTCAACATGGTGGGAAGAACTGCATGTGGGGCTATCACAAATTGTAGATCTTAAAAGAGCAATAAGTTACCTTTAATTTTCTTTTTCTTTCCTCTTCTTTTTTATTAAACAACTAGAGGCCCAGTGCACAAAAAATTGTGCACTCGGGGCTGGGGGGAGGGGTGGCGGGGAGGAGTCCCTCAGCCTGGCCTGTGCCCTCTTGGAGTCTGGGACGCCTTGGGGGATGGCCACCTGCTGGCTTAGGTCCGCTCCCCGGGGCATCAGACCTAACATGGCAGTCAGACATCCCTCTGGCAGCCTGGGCGCCCTCGGGGGATGTCCACTTGCCAGGAGGGAGTAGGCTTAAGCTGCAGTTAGACATCCTTAGTGCTGCTGAGGAGGCGAGAGAGGCTCCCACCTCTGTACTGGCAGCTATTAGGCTGGCTTGTGGCTGAGCAGAGCTCCCCCTGTGGGAGTGCACTGACCACTGAGGCAGCTTCTGCATTGAGCATCTGCCCCCTGATAGTCAGTGTGTGTCATAGTGACCAGTCATTCCCAGGGGTTCTGCTGTTAGGGTCAATTTGCATATTACCCTTTTATTATATAGGAAAGCTCTTTATCTCTTCCAGTCAACCAACTACAGCTCTCTTCTGTAGCCCCTTATGCTTCTCTAAAACACCCTTATAGTAAGTTTCCTTTGGCTCCATGAGAGAAATTAGACTCAGGTGTCAAATCCTATGAATCCAAGGAGTTGAGGACTCATCACCTCTCCTGTACACTTCTCTCACTTTGTCTTCACCTTCTTAGGATGACTGAGTCCCACCATCTTCCTCCTTTATCACACCAGCAAACCTCAACCTTTCTCATTACACAGTCCCTGTACTTATATATGTTTTTAAAAATTAATTCCTTTTCATTTATTTTTTTTAATTTACCTTTATTGCTGAAAGTATTACAGATGTCCCTTTTCCCCTCTCAAGTCTCATTGGTCAGAATTGTATCTCATCCCATACCTACACTAATAATTTGAAGGAAAAAAACTGAGTCCCTAATTAACTTCGACCAACATGTTGGAACTAATATGGGAGCATTCCCAGGGCACAGGCTACAGATTTTCTTATCTGGAAGAAAGCAGAAAAAATAGGAGGGGGAGGAGGGAAAGGAAGAAGACAGAAGGAGGAGAGGAAGAAAGTAGATAGCTGTTAAAGAGTCAGTCCACAAAGTATGTCACAAGTGGCCTAGAGGTCAGAGTGATTATTTCTGCCTAGAGGCACTGGGAAAAGCTTCCCAGAATAAGAAAAATGAATGTTAAATGTTGAGTAAGAGTGACCACAAACACAGGCCAACACCTGTGCCTCTGCAAAGAACCACTCCAGCTACATCCCGGCCCTCTTTCTCTTCACAACTCTGCCAAGAACCATGTCTGTGTTAACCTCAATGAGGCAGCAGGTGCTGTCTATCCACCTAGGCTAATCATTTACTGGTTTTGTAATTTTTTTAAATGTAATTTTTTTTAATAAAGATGTAATTAATAATGACCTTTAAAGTTTTTTTAACTTTATATAAAACTTGGCACCTCTCAAGTAGTTGACAAGTGGCAATAAAGAGCAAATTTAAAAAAGAAAAAAGAACTCCACAATGATATCAGAATGGACATTTGGTAACCCTGTCCTTGACCCTTCTATGGAGAAAAGTGGGCTCCTAGGAAGGCAGAGTAACCCAGAGGTCTCTGAGCCCAGCGAATGCTGAGAAACAGCCGGTCAGAAAAAAAGGAAAGTAGAATTCACACAAAGTCCTCACATGTTCCACTTGAATAGAAAACGGTACGAAGATGAAGATAGAGAAAGCACATGGCCAAGCCTAGTAACCTACAGCTCTGCTAAATAGAAAACGCAGAGGCTCACCACAGGGCAACTTCATAAAGCCACTCTGGATGCCGTTTTGCTAATTGTGTTTGCTATGACACCAAGCACTGCTTCGCTGTGCTCCCAGAGTGTCTCCACAACGGCAATCACTTGCCAGGAGCAAGAGTGATTTTTATTTGATATCCATACAAAGCAGAAGCAAATGAATTACCATAATGAGAAGCAACATAATGATGTGGAGATGTAGAAACTGCCATTGTGTTTAATAACAACAAAGCTTTCCCTTTTGAATTAAATTTGCAGAGAGATTCTTATTGAAGCATCATTGTACTGTAACCAAGTTGTTTAAAAAAAAAAAAAGCACTCCAAAGTATTTCAGGCCTATGATTACGGGAAAGGTTGTTAGGAGAATTTTTTTTCTTCAATTTTCATTCTCAGTAAAATCGACTTGGTTGCAGCACTACACAGCTGCGATTTGTGAAGTAAATGGCAAAGCTAAATGTGCCGAAACCCAACATGTTCCCTGAGCAACAAAGGGATGGAAGGCAAATGTTACAGTATTATTGACAACACTGGTAATGCTTGTATAAGCATCTGCTTCATAAAGGGGAACAACCTACATTATAAACAAAAGGAGTTACCAAACAAGGCCTGCCAGCTCAAATTCTGGCTTTGATTTGAATTTTCACTTGTTAGAACAAATATTTCCGCTTTTTACCTTATCCCTTCAAAATAAAATAATTCTCTGATTTGCATTCTGAAAACTTCCCTATAACTGACTCCTTTTTTTTTTACTTTTTCTAAAAGAATTCCTATGTTTTTCTGGTATTTACCTTTTTGCCCCACTGGGATTTTCAACAATGGATGAAAGTATCATTAAATAGCATGGAATTCATTTAAACCTGTTTCCATGATGATCATCATGAGAATATTGTCCTCCTCTTAGACTGAGTCCAATGTCTGAATGGGATGTGTCCTTTCCCCACTTGCCCTACCACAATCCTTTCAATGCTACCATTTATATCCATTTACAACAGAACACCCTGGTTTCACTAACGGACAAACTGATAGCCAGATCACGGCTTACATTAGATTGAGCCAGACCTGAGCAAAATCTGAATATTATAGGACTAGAAATCAAAAGTATAGGATATGGGTCCAGCTCAGCACTAAACGCGATGGAAGCAAGTCACCTTCTTTGTGTCTGTCTCAGTTTTCCCAGCTATAAAGTAGGCATAATATCAGCTCCATCCACATCTTATAGGTATCATGAGAATAAAATCATATTCATACAATGTTCAAGAGAAACAACAGAGGCCTTTTAGTAAGCCCAAAACACATGCAGGGAATCATTTTATTTATAAGAATCCATAATCTTGTTTTTGTCATTTTATCATCTAATACATATTCATTGAGTTGCTAGTTGATGTAAGGCACAGTCCTTCACGCTATGGAAATGTGTACATCATGGTACGTATAAAACCTATCCTGAAGAAAGTTATAAATAAAATGAAAGAAAAGGCACACCATGTAAAAGACAAGTAGAAAAAGAGTCCATACATGAGGACAAAGTGGGAGACAATATAACACAATTATCAAAAGTACAAGCTTTGGCATTATAACTTCTGGGTCTGAATCCTGGCCCTAGCATCAACTAGCCATGTGGCCTTGGGCAAGTTACATAAACTCTCTATGCCTCAGTTTCTTCATCTTTAAAATGGGCATAATAACAATACCTTCCTCATAAATTTGTGAGGAGTAACTACCAATCTAATCTAATAAAAGAGTAATATTGAAATTGACCATTTCTACGGGACGCCTAAGCCACACCCACCAGCTGATCAGAGTGGCTGTATGCAAATTAACCCAGCCAAGATGGAGGCCAGCAGTCACGGAACTGGAATAAACAGAGGCTTCAGTTGCAGCAGGAGTAAACTGTCTGCCTAGGCCAGCTGAGCTTCTCCCGGCTCCAGGCAACATATTTGCAACATTGTCTCAATTATAGAAGCCTCAGAGCTGAAGCAAACAGCAGCCTTCCGTTGCACCAGCAATGGAGGAAACTGCCTGCGTAGAGACTAGTAAGGCAACATTCTTTCAATTATAAAAGCCACAGAGCTGAAGCCAACAGGAGGCTTTGTTACCTGCCTAGGCCTCGGCTTAAAGCAACAGTATCAATTATGGAAGATAAATAAACCCAGAAACCTGCTTCCAGCCAGCCTTGCTGGGACACTGGGGCAATGGGAGCTGTGGGCAGCCTGAAAGCCCGAAAACAGCCCTCAGGCCTGCACCCAAGCTGGCCACACCCCAATGGGGTGAGGGACCCCACTAGGGGGCTTGGCCAGCCTGCAAACAGCCATAAGGCCCTCACCCAGGCTGGCCAGATACCCCAGTAGAGACCCAAAATCTGAAGGGACTGTGGGCAGCCTGAAAACGCCCCTCCACTCCTCACCCAGGCTACCCAGGCACCCTAGTAGGGGCCCAAAACCTGAAGGGACTGTGGCCAGCCTGAAAACGGCCCTCAATCTATCACCCAGGCTGGCCACACCCCAATGGGGTGAGGGTCCACACTGGGGGGCTTGGCCAGCTTGCAAACAGCCATCAGCCCCTAACCCAGGCTGACCAGGCACGCCAGCAGGTGGACATCCCCCGAGGGGTCCCAGACTGCGAGAGGGCACAGGCCAGGCTGAGGGACCTCCCAAGTGCACAAATTTTTGTGCACTGGGCCCTAGTGAAAGCATAATATTGAAATTGACCATTTCTTTGGGATGCATAAGCCACGCCCACCAGCCAATCAGAGCGACTGCATGCAAATTAACCCAGCCAAGATGGAGGCCAGCAGTCACGGAGCTGCTAGAGTAAACAAGCAGCTTCCATTGTAGCAGGAGTAAAATTGTTTGCCAGCTGGGCTTCTCCTGGCTCCAGGCAACAACATATTTGCAACATTGTCTCAATTATAGAAGCCTCTAAGCGATGGAGGAAACTGCCTGCCTAGAGTCTACTAAGGCAACATTCTTTCAATTTTAGAAGCCACGAGCTGAAGCAGACAGGAGGCTTCATTACCTGCCTTGGCCTCGGCTTAAAGGAACAGTGTATCAATTATAGAAGATAAACCCCAGAAACCTCTTTCCAGCCAGCTTTGGTGGGACATTGGGTCAATGAGAGCTGTGGGCAGCCTGAAAGAATGAAAACAGCTTTCAGTCCATCACCCATGCTGGCCACACCCCAATGGGGTGAGGATCCCCACTGGAGGGCTTGGCCAGCCTGCAAACAACCATCAGCCCCTCACTCAGGCTGGCCAGGTACCCCAGTAGGGACCCAAAACCTGAAGGGACTGTGGGCAGCCTGAAATCCTGAAAACGGCCCTCAGGCCCACACCCAGGCTGGCCACACCCCAATAGGGTGAGGGTCCACACTGGGGGGCTTGGCCAGCCTGCAAACAGCCATCAGCTGCTCACCCAGGCTGACCAGGCATGCCAGCAGGTGGACATCCCCAGAGGAGTCCCAGACTGCACGAGGGCACAGGTCGGGCTGAGGGACCTCCCAAGTGCACAAATTTTTGTGCACCAGGCCCCTAGTATAGTAATAATTCTTAGAACAGTGTCTGGCACATACACAGGACACACTAAATGTTAGCTAGACATAAGGACATCTTAGAGTACAATAATTGAGAGGGGGAGAGAGCACTAAAGATTATGGTCAAGAATACCTCAGGGGGTCCCAATCTAGGGATTGAAGGTTGGGAAGGCTCAGTGGAAGTAGGGTGAAGGAGAAAGGAGGGACTACACCAACAGTTCTCAACCTGTGGGTCACGAACCCTCTGGCGGTCAAATGACCCTTTCACAGGGGTCGACTAAGACCATCCTGTATATCAGATATTTACATTATGATTCATAACAGTAGAAACTTTACAGTTACGAAGCAGCAACGAAAATAATTTTATGGTTGGGTAACAACATGAGGAATTGTATTTAAAGGGCCAGAAGGTTGAGAACAACTGGACTACACAGACATTCCAGGCCAATCAAATGACTGCACGAAGGTTTAGAGCCAGGTTATGTGAGGCACATTTGAGGTAGAATGAAAAGAACACTCAGCCCTAGCTGGTTTTGCTTAGTGGATAGAGCATCAGCCTGTGGACTGAAGGGTCCTGGGTTCGATTCTGGTCAAAGGCATATGCCCGGGTTACAGGCTAAATTCCCAGTAGGGAGCATGCAGAAGGCAGCCGATCAATGATTCTCTATCATTGATGTTTCTTTCTCTCTCCCCCCTTCTCCATTTCTCTCTCTGAAATCAATAAAAATATATTTTAAAAAAAGAGAGAGAAGGCTCAGTTTGCAAATGGAGACACTGGGGAAAGAGGGCTGTAACTAAGTACTCTAGATAGGCTAGGCGCTAATCTCTGCTTATAACCACATGGCCAAAAACTGGAGTGAGCAAAGGGACCTTATATCAAACCGTTGGCAGACTTTCTCTTTCTCCACAGACTACAGTTTAAATTTACATTTCAAAGTATATTGCTTTTGGGGGTTTTTTGTTGTTGTTTTTTAATCTTTGTTGTTCAGATTATTACAGTTGTTCCTCTTTTTTCCCCCCATAGCTCCCCTCCTCCCAGTTCC
>PVJC01008519.1:0-37477 GCA_004026665.1 Murina feae
GTGTGGGGGGGGGGTGATCAGAGGTGGGGTCAGCCAGGGGGAGGGGCTACGGACCTATTGTGGTGGGGTGGGCTGATCCGGGGAAGGGCTGGCAGGGGGGAAGAGTGAGGGGTGTTTGGCCGGCAGCCCCTGCCCTTGATCAGGGTGGGAGACCAATCAGGGGTGGGCTGACCAGGGGGTGGGGCCATGGGAGATTGGCCCCATCTCCTGATCAGGCCGGATTGCTGGCCACTGTGGGCGTCGAAGCAACTGATTGTTCTGGTTGTTATGGAGTGATGGTTGCTGGCTTTTTATATATAGAGGCTACTTCTTTCCCTCCCTTTCCCCTATTTCTTCTGGAACTTGACTTACTTAGATGTTTCTGGATTGATTTTATTTTTAAATCGCTATTATTTTCTTTATTTTTGTATTCTGGCTCTACTTTTTGGATCATTTTAAATATTTATTTTCTAATACCTCTATTGATTTTTTAAATATTTTAATTAGTAAATTTTAATTTTTCAGAGTCCTTTTATTCTTTAATTACTCTTTTTTCAGAGAAACCTAATTTTCCATTATGGATGCATTAACATTTCTTACTACTCTTGGCAATATTGTGTATATTCAGTAATTCCTTATGTAGAGGTAGCCTCGTATAAACTCTCATCCTTTTTTTAAAATAACAACTACCCTGAGTTATAATAAAAAATCACAAAATTCACCACTCTAAAGCATACAATTCAATAATTTTTTTAGTATGTTCACAGAGCTGTGAAACCAATTCCACTAATTTTAGGACATTTCATCACCCCCAAAGCAACTCCAAACCCATTAGTAAAAAAATCCTCATTTCCTTCTGTCTTCAGCCCCTGAAAACCACTTATTTACTTTTTATGTATGAACTTGCTTATCCTGGATATTCTGGTTAATGGACTCATACAATATGCGGCCTCTTGTGACTGGCTTCTTTCACTTAACATAATGTTTTCAATGGCCCTCTTCATTGTTGTATGTGTCCGCACTTCAATTACTTTTGTGGCTGAATAATATTCCATTATATAAATGTACCACCTTTTGTTTATATATTCTCCAGTCAATATACATATGGGTTGTTTTCACTTTTTAGCTATTATGAGACATGCAGCTATGAAAAAAACATGCACAAATTTTGGATGGACATATATTTTCAAGTCTCCAGAGTATATATCTAGGAGTGGAATTTCTAGGTCATATGGTAACTAAGTTTAACATGTTTAGGAATGACAAAATGTTTTCTGTAGTGGCTGAAAAACCATTTTACATTCAGACCAGTATAATACACCATATTAAAATTGGGTTATTTACATTTTAATGGTTGATTTATCCAAACTCCCCATAGGTTGTGAATACTAAACTCTTATTAGGGACATGGTTCCCAGTATTTTCTACCATTCTGTAAATTGTCTTTTCACATTCTTGGTAGTGTTCTCTGAGGTACAATTTTTGTTGTTGTTTTGATGAAATCCAATTTATCTAGTTTTTATTTAATTACTTTATATGTGTTTTGCATGTCATATCTAAGAAACAATTGCCTAATCCAAGTCACTAAGATATATATCTGTTTTCTTCTAAGAGTTCTATTGTTTTAGCTTTGATCTATTGTTTATGTCTTTGTCTATTTTGAGTTAATTTTTGTATATGGTGAGAGGTAGGGGTCCTAATTCATTATTTTTCATGTATATCCAGTTTCCCCAATACATTTATTGAAAATACCATTCTTTTCCTCTTTGAAGTCTTGGCACTCTTATCTAATATCAATTGGCCATAAATACATGATTTTATTTCTGGAATCTTAGTCTATTCCACTGATCTGTGATTATTCTTATGCCAGAATGACAAAACATTTAGTGAGTTTTGAATTGGGAAGTGTGAGCACTCTAATTTTGTTGTTTTGTAAATTTTGTTTTGGCTATTATGGGCCCCCTGCATTTTCATATGAATTTTAAGACCAGCTTGTCAATTTCTACAAAATATGGCTACAAGAATTTAGCTGGGAATTGCACTGACTCTGTAGATCAATTTATAGATTGGAAAACTTAATATTGTTAAGGTGGCAACAATCAATAAAGATGAGTGGTCTTTCCAATGAACTCTTTCTCAATTTCTTTCTACAATAGTTTTTACTGTTCAGTGTATGTCTTGAACTTATTCTGTCAAATTTATTCCTAAGTCATTTATTCTTCGTGTTGCTGTGGTAAATGGAATTGCTTATTTTCAATTTTAGAACTTTTGTTGAAAGTGTATGAACAAACAACACAATGGCAAACATCATTCTGCAAATATTAATTTCTAAATTTCTGATTTTCTTAATAGAAACAACTAGAATAGGAGTTACGTAGTCAATGAGTATACATCTTCTCCAGTAGTTCTTCAAATTGGATGTATGCTAGCCAACATACACTTAGCATAAGTTATGTTTGGTGATGCAGTAATTGGCTAAATAATGTTATCGTGGAGTTTTTTCCAGTACCTCTATTACTATTTTTAAATGTTTTAATTAGTAAAAGTTTAATTTATGAGGGAATTCATGGGGCTGAAGTTGGATCTCAAAGAATCAAGTAAATAAAGCATTATGTGCTTAGCAGTAAAACTCACTTACGTCCAGGGCTCAGATTTACATTTTACTGTATTTAAACTTTTGTTTTGAATTAATTTTCTAATAGACAATAAAGTCATCAGTGTTTTAGGTCCAGTTCTCTGGAAGCGGGTCCTGAGGGCCATTCTTATGTAGGTGAGTTATTAGGAAGAACTTGCAGGAGAGGGAGAGTGAGAGAAGTAGGACAGCGTGCTCTGGACTGGATCTGGCTCCAGTCTTATCCCCTGGGATCTCAGGAACACAAACTACACTGAGTTCTCCCCACCATGTGAAGCAAGGAGGCAGCTTTCTGGATCTCTGTCAGCTTCCCATCACAGATGGTCTTCTCCATGCAGAGAGTACTTAGAGTAGAACCTGTTCTGCTGTTTTAACCGTTTTAATATCATTTCTAGTTCTTTTTTTTACATTTAAACTTGTGACCCAACTGATATTTATTTCCACATATGTAGTTTCTCTAACATTTCCCCTAATATTGCTTATTGAATTACAAATATTTGACATCCTGATTTATAATTCAACCTTTACTGCACATTAAATTCTCATATGAAGCTGAATATATTTCTGGACTTTTAAAATGTCTTCTATTCATGAGTCAGTACTATGTAAGTTTCCACTTACATACTTCACAATACAGCTTAATATTTAGGAGTACTATTCACCCTTTACCACTATTTTTTGTTTATAATTTCTCTGGTTATTCTCCTTTATTTTTCCACATTAAAAAAACTAAAAGTCTGTCTAAAAAAATCTTCTTTTTATTTTTATTGGAATTGTGATATGTTTATAAATTAACTTAGAGTTGAAAATATTGTGATATTGAATCTTCCTGTCAAGAATCTTCCCATTCTTTGTCTGAATGTTATTTTCTTGACTGTAGTAGCCTTTTAAGATGTTCTTTATATAGCTCATGCTCATTTCAAATTGTAGCCTTCAATCTATAAAATATGCTGATGGTTTCTATTTATTAATTATGTATCTATCCATCTCCCTTAAATCTCTTGTAATAGTGCGAGTAGTCCTATTACCTTTTCCAAGATGCAATTATGCTATCTACAATGACACTCTAGCATTTTCCATTTTAAAGTGAAAATTTCTTCCTTTTTAATACACACATCGACTAGTTTCTGCAGAGAAATGCTAAGTACTTGTTATCCTAGTGGCCATCTTTGCCTTGATCTTGACTTTTATAGGCATGCTTTAGTGTTTTTCACCGAGCATGATGTGCTGAGACATTTAATTAGCTGCCCCTTTAAATTTAGCCCGCAGAGCCAGGAGACCTTCTCGCTGGACTTGCCCAAGGCTGTTCATCAGACGCACCCGCCTTCACTATCTTCCTTTGACTTGTTTATTTTATCAGATACAAGGCTCACTGGGCCCCTCAGATTCTCCTTTCCTGATGGAAAAAGGGGCTTATTTTCCTTCTGAAGAGGCAGCACCATCCCTCTCAGGCTAAATGGTCTTGGGCCCAGGCAGTGGCGCTCCCTCGGCCCTGGCTTCCCTGATGCAGCTGCGCACAGGGAATTTCTGGACTCCGCGGCCACTACCACACGCAGGGTGGGCTCTGGCATCTGAAGCAGCTGCTGAAGGGGCCAATACTGAAACCTGGAAGTGTGAAGGGATTAGCAGTCTGTGTGCTGAACTTTGATCACTGAGACGCAGGAGATGGGGAGGGGCCCGGCAGGTACATTTCCCTTTACCCCTGTCCCAAGAGGACTCCAGGCAGCCTCTCTAGAGAAGTCCCGAGCGTGCGTGCAGCTAATGCATCTGCCACATGGCTTTCGACTTCCCTTGTCACTCTCGTGAAGCAGTATTTAGCACTGTCATGCTCCACTTTAGAATGCACGTCCCTTTTTTCTCACCCTTTTCTCAGGACATCCCAAATAATATATTAACCCCTGTCTCAGGGTTTGCTTTCCCAAGAATCCAAGATAAAACTCTTCTTTTAATGCATATCTATTCCTAACCACTTTTAATGATATAAGTTTTTGCCTGTTATTGTCTCAAATTACCTCTTTTACCTAGGGAGGCATCTACACTAACAAAAGGGTAATATGCTAATTAGATTGGACATCTTTTAGACATCCTTCGGGACAAAGCCACGGTGGCGGGGGCAAGGCAGAGGCGGTTAGGGGCCATCTGGCTGGCAGGGGAGGGTGGTGAGGGGCAGCATAAACAATTAGAAACCAGGAGGAACAAGCTGAAAACTGCATTGGTCACTCATGGACTCCCACTCCAAGCCTTCAACCTCGCCTCTGTGGATAACCCGGTGAAAAAGCTGTTGGTTTGCTTAGGAGCCACATTTGCACCAGGCCCAGAACTTTGAGAAACTGAAAGAAAATATTTGGCAGGAGCTGGCCGCTCTGCTAATGCCAATAAAGTGAGGTGCTAGGTTAGTGAAAACATGTGGACTCCAAACGGCCTGACGGGCACTGACTTCAGACAATAAACCCTGGCTACTCCTTTGTTTCTGCCCTCTAGGTCTCATGCAAGTTTCTGCTGCGGCAAGTCTAGCTGGAAACATTCAGGGAATTGAATGCCGGCCAATGTAATTGAACTTAGCAAACTAACTCAATGAAACACCAAGCTCAGTAATAAGAACATGGTAACCCTCTCCCCACAATAGGATGCAATATCCCATTTTCCATCTTTGGGCGGTATTCATTCTTGTCTGTCTGTATCACACACGTCCTTTTATATCCTTTAACTTAAATGTGGCAGTATAAAGTTTACCATTAACATACCTTATATTAAATGATTGGAGGATAAGAAGAGGGAAGGAAAAAAATTGGCAATGTACTCACAAATTTATTCATTGTCACAATTAGAAAGGAATATTCACAGCTATTACAGGCCTCTTTCTTGCAACTGGTTATATCATTGTAGTTGTTACCTATAACGACTTCACTCGCTACTTATGCGAAATCTCCTTTGCCCTCCGCAAGCATCTCAGTTGGTGAGATGGGGTGACCAAACTCTTCATTCCCGAATGGTTGGGCCATTAGCAGACTTTCAATTGGGTTTAGTTTTTCACTGACTTTAATTTCAGGTCATCTGAGTATTATCAGGTGCCCCCGAGGATTGCCCATATTCCAGACATATCCTTCTTATCCCGTTGTGGGGTAGCACCCAATTTCCTCTTGGTTGTCAGGACAGATACATCACCCCAGCCAACGTTACAGCCCTCTTCTTTGCCTGTTAACTTATTAACATAGAGGCCTAAAGTAGCCATGTGCCAATTTTAGCTTCCAGTTTAATGTAATTATTGTTGTGTCCCCTGGTAGGAGAATTCCTCCTTTGAGAACTAAGATTTCTATACTATCAGAACCCAAATCTGTGGAGACAAGAAATGGAAATTTTGCTAAGTTATTACTGTGATAAAAGTTAATCCCATTTCCTTCCTGAACCCAGGAATCCTGGCTCTTGGAGAAATAGCATGAAGTACTGATCATGAATTAAGAGCATATTTTGTATCCTTCCTTGATGACATTGTGCCTGCACTACAAGCTACTGCTACCTTACAGGCTCACAACTAGTTTCAAAAGGTCATCCTGTTGTTCTATCATGCCAGCTGCTCTAGCTAGAGACATGGTATGATAGGGAATACCATGAGCATGGATTCGCTGTTGCACTTTGCTATAACATTAGTCCCTTGGTTAGAAATGGTGCTGCAAAAAAGTATATGCTGGTCTTTGAGGCATTTGTAGGTCCACAGATGGTAGTTTTGGCAGAAGCATTGCAGACAGAAAAGGCCAATCCATTGTCAGTGTCTAGTCCAGTAAGAACAAAGCACCACTCCTTCCATGATGGAAACCAATCCAGTTCAATCAACCTACCATCAAGTAGCTGGCTCTTTTGCAGAACTGGTGCTGTATTAGGAGCTCAGTGTTGGTCTGTGCTTTTGGAAAACTATTCAGCCACTGGCTATAGCGAGGTGGGTCTTAGTAAGTAGAAGTCATGCTGCTTGATCCATGTATAACCTTCCTACCCGCTACCATGGCTACTCTCTTCATGCGCCTATTGAGCAATGAATTAAGAGACTAGAGACAGATGTGGACTGATGTCCTAGGATCAGGTAATCTTCCACCTAATTATCAAAGTCATCCTCTGATAAGGAAACCTTCACATGTGATACAAATATCGTCATGCTCTTTGCCAATTCGGATTTTCCAAAAGTTTTCTTATCAAGTTTTCGACCACCCATTTAAACTGTTAGTTACAGCTCATGTATTAGTATAGATCTGTGCATCTGGCTATTGCCATTTCTAGGCAAAACAAACCCTGAGGTGCCCTGCTTACAGTTGGTCTCCTGAGGGGACTTCCCTTCAACAGTTCCTTCAGAGAAACCCTGAGTGAGACCTGGATGTTGTGTAGAATCTTCTGCATACCAAGATGAATTTTTTCTTCTTCGATTTGACCACCTTTGTAATCCAGGTTTATTAGCAATCCAGGTTTTCTCTTCTCTCATTGGCTGCTCATATCCATTGTCTATTTTTGTATTGGTGACCTCTGAGTAGTGGTTGTTCCACATGTTCATCTTCATCCTCCTTTTTCTTGCTGATGGTTTTAACAAGTGTTGGATATTCTGGTTGTCAGAATCCTCCATGAGTGACAGATGAGAATAAGATTTCTTTTCATTTAAATGCTTTTTTTCTTCAATAGTCATTGCATTTTGGGGTGGGGGGTGTAGAAGGAGGGTTAACTGCTTATTCAGTGTTGACAAGCATGATTTCCTGTGAAGGTGTATGGAGCAGGCAGCCTAGAGGTCTTCCTGGTTGCAGAAGCAAATGGGACTGTATTCTAGGCGACAGTAGCTTTAGTATTTGACTTCTCAGGGGACCTGACTTTTTTTTTTCTTCAGTGTGTCATTGAAGGTCTTAGTGATTTTTTATTATTGTTGTCCCAATACCCATTGTGAGACTCTGCCCATAAAGATTATCACTGTCTTGAGAGAACAGCTCTTGGGTTTTATCCTCCACCCAAGTTCGACCCTTGCTGCCAATAGGGTCATATTCTGTAACATGAAAATCAGAAAGGGGAAGAATGGGTCTACTGACTCAGCTGTGCAGAGACCAGCTCTTCAATTAATTATGCGGGGATTGCTCCTGCTGTCTGTATTTGTTGACTTTGAGCAGGGAGATTTTCCATGGCTCCCTGTGGAAGGGCCTGGACAAACATCCTATATCTGAAGCTTGACATAATAGTTTATAAGGATCAAGAGAGTTTTATTTGAATAAAGGTAGTATTAAAGCAAATCCCAGAGAAAAAATTACTCTGGACCAATTACATTTACATATGGTTAGAGAGGAGATTAAGTATAACTTTTGGCAAGTTATATAGCCTTCCTGTTCCTCAGACTGGCCTTTTATAGAGTTGATATGAAATTATATTAGTTATACTATGTAAAAAGTGATTAGAATTATGTCTAACATAGATGTGCTCTAAATTATTTTATTGATCTTTATATCACACAATTTAGGTTATATAAATATCTTTGGACTTATAACTGTTTATATAGATTCAACATTGACATTTTAAAAATAAAATTTTTTGCCCTGCTGGTGTGGTTCAGTAGGTGAACATTGACCTATGAATCAGGAGGTCATGGTTGCGGCTTGATCTCCAGTGTGGGGCATGCAGGAGACAGCGATCATTGATTCTCTCTCATCATTGTTTCTGTCTCCCTCTCCCTTCCTCTCTGAAATCAATTAAAATATATATTTTTTAAAATAATGATTTTTTTTTAAAAAATTGAAACAACCTCAAACTTACACAAAAGTTGAAATAGAATAAAAAACAACTTTTCCATTGAATCAGTTGAGAATTATTTGCCATGCTGGGCCCCCAATAGTGTGCATTTCCTGCAAACAAATACATCATCCCATATAATCACAGTGCTATTGTCAATATTAAGACATTAACACTGATACTTTACATATAAAATCCTCAGACTCCAGTCAAGCTTCATCAACTATCATTGCAATAATTTTCCTTAGAGGGAAAGGGTACATTTCAGAATCACATGGGTACTTAGCTATTATACTGCCTTCGGTCTGGACCATTCGTCGGTCTTTCCTCAGCTTTCATGACCTTAACACATTCGAAATTGCAGGAGCGTTATCTTGCAGAATGTCACTCAGTTTGGTTTTGCCTGATAATTCCTCACAATTAGATTCAGGTTAAATATCTTGGGCAAAAATATTACAAAAGTGATGCTGTATTCTCACCATTATGAGGTGGTGTACACACTCTGATTGGTCCTATTACTTATGATGTTCCCTAGATTGTTGATTAATGAGTTGTTTGCCAGGATATCTCTTCAAAAGTTACTTTTTAAAAAAACTTTGTAACTAATAAGAATTTTAAGGACATGCCTAGATTATCATACTTTTTCTCAAAAACTTTTGATTTTATTCATTTGTCAGAATGGATTGTGATTTTCTATTTTATTCAATAGATTATAATCCACTATCTTTATTTAGAGGTAATATTGTCCAAAATTTGACCATTGGGAGCTCTTTGAAGCGGATTCCTGTGTCTTTTTTGACACGACTCTTAGAGCACTTTATCACTTTCGGTAAAGCAAAAGCTTTCAGGCCTGCAATGCTTCAGGTACATTTCCTGTCCCAGCCCTGGAATCACACCTTTCTCTCGGGAAGCCTGGTTCCTTTACATGACTAATGATATCTAAAGCCGAGATCTGATGCTAGCTCCTAGTATGCTCACTCTTTTGGTGGATTTTCACTGGTACCATGCTTTCTAAGTAGAGCTAAGGAATATGTATATATGTTATACACACATATATTTATTTATATTTCTACCTTTAAATATTGAAAACCAGTGGTTCCCTGATACCCTTGATTGCAGACCAACACTACAGGACTCAACAAAATTTTTCCCTCTTTTCACATTTGTGAATTCTTTTTCTGACAGTAAAATATTTGGTTAAATATATTTATTTCAGCATTTCTTTGTCCCATGCACATGCCTGCCCCATCCCACTGGCTTTGACAACCTGTTTGGATTCCCTCCTTTCCATACTCTCACTTCAACCCTCTACACTGCTCTGTGTCACAGCACAGCAGCCCTACTCAGCCCACCTGGGTCCCGAAACTCACTCTGGGCCAATTTCCCACCTCACGTGCATTCCTTCCTCATCTCTGTTGGGCTTTGATTCTCCACGTTGGACCTCTTACCTCACTCCCATCACATGTAGACCCACTTAATGGCTTTTGACTGAATTGTCCCAGAAGGGAAAAGCTAAGAGAAGATGAAGTGCCAGAGAAGACTTTGGCCAGAAGAGATATACATGGAAGTTGTCAGCAAATAGAATGTTTATGCATTGAATCATCCACTTCTTATCGCTGTGGTCATTGGCACCCAGGGCCTATTCCTAGTTAGAAACAGCCATGAACCTGCAAAATTTCAGCTCTAGTTTTGTTTCTTTCTTTTTTTCTGAAACCCGGAGGTTTCCTTGTTTTCATTTTGAACTTGACTCTGCATATAACTTTTAAGTTATATGACTCTGCAGACAACTTTTAAGTATTTTTCTGTCAGATTTATGTGCTCACTTTCTAAATGATATCCATCAAAGGACAGAAATAGAGGATGACAGATGTTTCTATTTAGAATTTATCAAAGATATTTCCAGCAGGTACTATATTTAGTACCGCTATAATAAAAGGAATTTAGCTTGAAGTGTTATCTCTTAAATGGAACATGGTATACTATCTTAATGGCACACCTCTCATTACAGTTTATAAATCAGTGTGGAATTATACTGTGAAATACTGAAAAACATGGAGGGTTTTCATTTCCATGTCCATGCTCTCATGCCGGCAGAGGCCCTATGGGCAAGAGGAACAAGAGAGCAGAGAGAGACATTGTATGCTTCATGTTTAAGTTTCACAATTTGCAGTGTAAGTTTAAGGGAGAAAGAGATGCCGTTATATTATAGGATATCCCTTTCTTACCTCTCCTGACAGTGTTGAGGTAAGTCTCTCTATAACTGGATGTTAGAAAGACAACAGCTACTGAAAGTGTCATTGAGTTAAAAGTGAAAACCCGTCCTCCGTCTGAGCGAGCACCACCCAGCACAGTGTAAGCCACGTGGACACCAAGCCAGACCTTGCAGACCTTCCAGGCTCCAGGCTCATTGGACCTCCAGGCTGAATGTTGAACCTTGTCTGCGCTAACGACCTTCGCAACTGTCCTTCGGGATGCTGTGTCATGTGAACAGCATCAGTTCCTCTCTCAAGGGTCTGAGACCACGTAAGGATCTTCCTTTACCTTCATTCAGATCAGAAGAGGGAAGTCAGACTCCCGTTGGTGTTTGTTCAAGTTGCACACCACACAAGGAGCCACACCTGAGGGCACACTGGAAAAATGTTTGCACTTTTATTATCACTTTGTTGTCTCCACATATAAGTGATTTTATATTTCTTATGATGATCTTACAGCAGATGGCAGTAGAGTATATTATTCTAACAAATTCAGCATATTGCAACAAATTTCTGACAAATAAAAGTAAAATATCGTGTTCTAACAGAATTGATATATTTTTTTTCTAGAGGAACATATCCAGTAATTGAAAGACCTTTTTGATATAACAACATTTCCGCAAGGAGCTTCTGCTGCTTTCCCATTGATGCTGTGGATGGAATCTTAAAATAATAAACCCTTTTAGTATGAGCATACTGGCTAATAAGATAGTTCTTAATCCTTACCCAAGGACATGTTTACTGACTTTAGAGGAAGGGGATGGGGGAGAGAGAAACATCCATTGGCTGCCTCCTGTATGTGCCCCTGCCAGGGTTTAAACCTGCAACCTAGTTATGTGCCCCGACTGGGAACCAAACCCACAGGCTTTCAAAGTTGGAGAGGGTGCTCCAACCGTACCAAACAAGGTGTTAATCAGATATTTTGTTTTTCAGTTTATATTCTCTGCCGTTTGTTTTCTCTTAAATCCTCATTGAAAATTCACAAGTTTCTGCATGTGACATGAATCAATATGAAATAGTCTGTGTACATTTACCATTAATAGTCCACAAAGTAGGTTATTAGCTCAACATAAATTGAGAATTGTAAAATGATGCTTAGCTAATATTATAGAAATTATCTATTAATATGAGATTTTAATCAACAGCAAAGTTAGCTGTTAAAATTTAGCAGCTTAATATACACCTTAATATACACCTTTTACTTTAGAAGCTACAAGTTCTAAGATAAAATACGAACTCTCATTAAGGAGTGCTTTACAACATTAGTCTGTGTGGTCCACAGATCAACAAGATTAGAATCTTGTGAAGTTCTTAGGAATGCAGAATCTCAGGCCCTGAAACATGAATTGCATTTTAACAAGATCCCATGTGATTTATGTGCATATTAGTGTTCAAGAAGTACTGTTCTAGATAGATATATAATTTGAATAACTACATGAAAATGAAATATTACAACTATATAAAGTTTACAGTTGACATTTAACAATGAAAATAGTAAAGGAGTGTGATATTGATGGGACATTGATATAATGTGTGTATATCTACATATGGAGAGAAAGAATATTTTTAAAATTGCAGCTATTTTTGAAAATGTGATATGATTCCTGCTGAAGTATTGTGATATGTTTGCAGCGATAATTTAAAATAAGGATTTCTAAATACTTTATAGTATTGTATGTATTTGACTTTTCCATTCTCATTCTCATTGTAGAACGTTGCATCTAAACACTATAGATTATTAAAAACTTAAAGTCATTAATGTCTCAGCAAAAAGTTTCTGTGTGGTTACCTGTTCTATAAAAATGAAGGTACTGGAACAAGTAAGCATTGAAACTACCACAGAGAATATTGTTTCATGAAAGTGAGAGAAATTATTTTATAACAAATTGTTACATCCTAATGATTTAGTTCTTAATTCCCAGTTTTCTTTTGCCTTAATTCAATTATTTGATTTGTATAACTTACATGAAATGAGCTTTTTGTTATTGTGAAATAAATAATACACTTCTCTAAAATTTCTTTACTGAGTAAGGAATACTTTTCCTTTTTACATTCACAAGTGTTAGTGGTGTGGCCTGAGAGAACTAGTCGGAATAGTTAGGGAAAAACATTTTCTAAGATGTCACTTTGTTTCTCTGTGGCCTTTTCCGCTCAGTGATGAGTCTTACAAAAATCAGTTTTCCTGAAATTGATTACATAAAAAAACAACATTCTAATTAATTTTAACCACTACTTAAATCTCCTTAATATAGTGTGTGCGTTCGCACGCGTGCAGGCACTCACTCTGTGCTTGCTTTGTATTTTAATTTTAAAAACTTGATTCTTGAGGTATTGGGTCATTTTTTCCTCCAGATGCTTTGGAAAACCACACTGAGCATTTTAATGTCAGCCTGCACATTTTTAAAACGAGTTTGCAAATAGCCTTTCTTGGGCTCACTAAGAAAAATGAATAAAACGAGAAAGGGCTTTTAGAAAACCTTCATAAGCGGAGCGCGGATTTATCGCAGGTGGAACCTGCCTCCCGGGAACGCGGCGACACGTGGCCGCTGGTCAGCCGCGTCCAGCGAGGAAACCCCATCACTCGCTGTGCGCAAGAGAAAGGTGACTTGACCCAATGGAGAGCATTAGCTTTTTTGTTCAGCTTTGAAAAAATTGCTTTGCCACTTAGGTCAGCATCGCGATGTAAATCTTAATGGAAGTTTCTGAGACACGAGAGTAAATCAAGCTGTTCGGCGCCCTGATGCTCTGAGTCTGCCTCCTGCGCCTTCTTGCCTGCGGTCCGGTCCGTCCAGCGCAGGGAGCGCAGCTCTCAGACGGCCGGGGCGTGACCGCCGCTCCGTCCAGTCGGCGCGGCCCTTCCGGCACACAAGGCGCAGGATCCCGAGATTCACGCGCTGGTTCTCTTTCTTTGTGTAATAAAAGACAAAAAATTGAGTTTTCCTTCCACTGATTTTTTTTTTAAAGTTATCTTTTATGTGGGATCCTATGTTTCAATTGCACATGAGTAATTGAGATTGTTATTATGAAGTGTTATCTGGATTATTTTAATGGTTTATTTTAAGGGGTTGGTAGGAGGCATAAAGATACTAAGCAAACTAATTAGATTGTCTGATTCGTATGATCTTTATAGGAATAGCTATTGAATTAGACTCCGCTTTTTACTAGAAAAATGCATTATTTTAAACTAAGGCGCTCTGATCTAGGTGAAATCCAAGCAAGCTTGCAAAGACCGCGATGTTTGGAATCAATTTTTTCTTCCACTTAATCACAGATACTTGACAACTACTTACTGAAAGCCCACTCAGTCAGTATGAACATGTCTCGGTACCCGGGATACTATGGGGAGGAGGACATACAGGTTCCTCACTCTTCTGGAAATTACGTGAGAATAGGGAGAAAGAAAAAGCAAATACACTGATAATTTTAAATGGTGGTAAATGCCACAAAGAGTGAAATAGGATTATGCGAAGGGGTGACTTATGGGGAGGGATTAAAACATTTAATTGGATGGTCAGAGAAAGCCACATTTAGGGTGTAACATGTTTGACTGAGGCATGGATGACAAAAGGTAACCTGCCCTAGGACTGTCCTGGGATACTAAATTCTAGGCAGGGGCACAGCAAGGGAAAGGCTCTACGGTAGGCATGAATCTGGAGGAAGGCCTGTGGAACTAGAGCCCAGCAGACAAGAAGGAAAGTTTTAGGAGATAAAGGTCTGACGCTGGGCAGCTTATTTAGGGCCATGACAAGGGGTTTGATTGTTTTCTAAGAGCAGCGGGAGGCCAGGGCACAGATTTAAGCAAGTGTGTGACATGGTCTACTTCATATTTTTAAAAAGTCACTCTGGAGGGATTCTAAGAGTAAAAGAGCATGAAACAAGGAATCAGGAAATTACTAGGGTTACCCAGTGACAGACAACAGTAGCTGTGACAGTGGAGATGAAGGAGGGAGACTGTTTGGGGATATATTTCGAAATGGAATTTGTAGTGTAAATATATTGTGAGTCCTCAGTCCAGTCCTGACATATTAATACATCAATATTTGCCTAAAAATATCAATACAGGTACTTTATGTGAGCATTTAAAAGATAGAAAACTTCATCTGGAATCTTAATAAAAAGACACCTGTAAAGTTAAGAAGAGTAATGGCAATCTAAGATCAGTGGTCTAATTTGTATTTAATTTTGGAATATAATCAGATAAATATAATCTTTTGCAAGTATATATAAAGTTTTTAGATATTAACATTTTTTATTTAAATCATCATTTTGAAGATTTTCCCCCAAAAAAATATGCCTACCAAATGTGAATGGACCAGCATAAAAATATATGACACGCTAAAAATGTACCCCTGAGAAGTCAAAGTAAACAAAATCATACTGGACATCTTAGGGAAAGTGTGTTTATTTAACGATTTCAAACATTTTAGGGTTACTATAAAAATGGAAGACTTTCCACCAGCTATTCCTCAAATTTCTCAAATTAATTGGGCTTTTGACCAGAGTTACTGGGCTATAGCTGAGGTGGGGTTCTGGGCGTAGGAAACATTTTAGAATCACCTCAAGGATGTCACGGTAGAAATAGCCAGGCACTTGCTGAATGACTCGCACACTTCTTTCCTTGCCACCTCTAATCCCTAAGCAGCTGTGTGGCAACATCAATGTATGTGCAGGTACAGATAACGTGTTGTTGCTTTCTAGAAAACCCTCATGGCTGGAATAGGGTTTTAACAAGGTGACAAATAAGCATGTACGCTGAAGATAATGGCTGGCGTGTTAGGCATTGAGAACAAACGTTTTAGGTAGAAAGATGGAAGAAATGGCAAGATGGAATAAAATAGGAAAAAGTAAGCACTGCTAATTTTTAATAAATTTTCAATGCATCACTTGAAAACCTATTTATTCAGAAATAAAACCATATTATATTAATCACATAAAAACAGGCCCAGCTGCTAGATTTGGGGTTTAGTCATAAATACTGAGGACAACATTCTAAATCCTGTAACCTTGACTCACTACAACAAATGTCCCCTTTCCTTCCCCTTGAATAACTAGAGAATGGATTTCAGAATTAGCAGTGTATATTAGTTTGCTAGGGCTGCTGTGACGAAATGCCACAGGCTGAGTGGCATAAACAATGGAAATTGATTTTCTCACAGTTCTGGAAGCCAGAAGTTTAAGATTAAGGTTTAGATTTTTCTGAGGCTTCCCCTTGACTGGTATACAGCTGAACTTTGAGAAGGCCGGCTGTCCGCATACAGCCTGCCCTCTGTGTGTGTACATCCTTGATGTCTCTTCTTGTAAGGACACTAGTCAGGTTGGATCAGGACCCACCCTAGGTCTCCAACATATGAACTTTGAAAAGACAAAATTCATCCCGAAATACAGTCAAACAAGTATATTCCATCTCTTGGAAGATAGCAGTATAGTTTTGAATCATCTCATTTTTTTTCCTGCTGGAAACCCCACAGAACAAACAAACAAAAAATTCAATCTATATTTTTAACAAATTAGGTGAGAGAGAGAAAGTAGTTGCAAACTCAAAATTATTTGCAAGGGCTTCAAAGGCAACTAAGCTGACCTGGGAAGCAGGCCCACACGGGAGGCTGTGACAGAGCTATGGGAAAGAAAAGTGAGTGCAGAGGGGCTGCGCTAAAGCAGCCCTCATACATTTACAGCAAACACTCACCCAGAAAGGTAGGAACCTATCTTCAGAGTGAGCTTTGGTATTGAACAAGACATGACATTTAGGGCTGTTAAAGATGGAAAGAATAGAAAGTTCCATCCAGGAAGAAAGTTTATTTCAAAGACAAGGGCTACCCTTTTGTGATGACAACCTAGAAAGAAACCAGGCAAACTGAGGGCTAGCATACGTCCTTCAGAACCTGATTAAATTCTAAGAGGCTGTGGAGGCCTGTCTTTACAGAGGCCCTATATAATGGGGGAATGGCCTTTGGCTTGGGATGTCCCTGACTGCTAAAACCTAAAAAATTATCTTAGCACCTACAAATATTTTTAAGTCTCCAGGAAATTTTCAATTATTCAAATAACAAGTAATATTCATATTCATAGAAAATGTTATAAAAATGTGAAAAGTAGCACATTTTCCTGCTGATGATAAGAGTACCAGAAGATATGTAGAGATAAAGCAGATGAAAACTGTAGCCAGCATACCAACATGAATTAAAAAGAAAGATGAAGCAATAAAGAAAAATTTACGCAATAGAAGTGGAAGACCTCAGGAAGGTAATGGTCAGATAACAGAAAAGTGTAAAACCAAACTGGAATAATTTGGTAGAGAAATAGAAGAAAAAGTTAAAACCTTGAGAAATAAACATTACTTACAAGAGCACAGAAACACTTTAAGGGGAGATAAAAATGCAAAAAAAAAAAAAAAAAAAAAAAAAAAAAAAAAAAAAAAAAAAAAAAAAAAAAAAAAAAAAAAAAAAAAAAAAAAAAAAAAAAAAAAAAAAAAAAAAAAAAAAAAAAAAAAAAAAAAAAAAAAAAAAAAAAAGAAAGAAAGAAAGAAAGAAAATGAATGAAATGAAATGAAAATGGGTGAAAAATTATAGGAAATTGATAAACTATACAAATCACAAAGGAGATCCAAGAAATAAATAACTGGAGTATCCCCCAAAAAGAAAACTAAAATAATAGGACAAAACAATTATTTAAAACTATAAATACTTTCTTGAAACAAACAAAACTACTTGAAATTTTAAGTTGAAAGGGTACACTTTTAGAAGATAAAAATGGTCCCAGAATGATTGACATTGCTTAGAACTGTTGAACTTTAAAAATAAAGATGTCTAATAAAACTTACAATTATCCAAGGAAACAATATGTAAAGTCCTTGATTTTTATATCCAATCAAGTTTGCTTCAAGTATAAAGGCTATGGTGAGACAGTTTTGAATATGCAAGAGCTTACAAAATATTGTCCAAATACATTTTTTGAGGAAATTACTAGAGGGCAGACTTCAATTAATTGAGAGAACTGATAACACTTGGGAAAAAGGATTAGCAGTTTTAGAATCTTCAGAAGACTTCTAAAGTTACAGTGAATGTTCTAGCATAAGAACGTATTAAAACTTCTGGGCAGTAGAATGTGGAGACTAACAGATGATATCTATAATTGTATACCTAAGAGCTCTACTCCTAATTATAAAAATTCTCTACAACTGTCTATAAAAGTTTTGCTGATATATTTGAGCACTTGTTGGCTTTAAAATATTTTCAATAACCAGATAATTTAGAATTTAGTACTAGTACATCAAATTTTTGGATCAATTTCTCTTGTGGGCAGTATGCAGTCTTGTAGGCAGTCTGCAGGGGGAAACATGAATGCACAGAAGCCATGGGTTTATGATCTTAACCATGAACTTATATACACATAATACAATTGTAGAGTCCATTTCCAATTGTGAATCTTGGTTTTCATAGTAAGGGAGTCATCAACTTGATGGAACATAACTTCCTATTTCCAAAAGAAAATAGCTTAACTACTTTAGAGTATAGTAGGTAAGACTGGACAACATGAAACCTAAAAGAATTCAATTGATTAAGCAAATAGTGGTGATTTGACAAACTTATGAACTCTTGGAGTTGAAAAATATATTTTGGTGTTAGTTGCTACACTTACAAAGCAATAGCGTATTTTTTCTCTAATTTCTTACTAAATGCCAAACATATTCTAAAATAATACTTAAGCATAATTTTAATAAATTTTGAAAATTTTCCTAAAAATGATACTCTGAAATAATACTCAAAGCAAGAGTGCCTATAGCTGCTTAATCAATGTCAAAATTCAATAATTTTTAATTCAGAAAATAAACAATTAAAATAAATATAATTTTAAAAATATATAATCCAACGAATGCTTTTAGGTCAATGTCATACCAATATGTCCAAAATGCCCAAAGGCATACCAGCATGATTTAGAGTAAGAAACTCTTTGAAATATGAATATAAAATTGTCATTGTACTAGACCTTTGAATGTATCTTCTTTTTTACTTAATGCAACTAAGATAAAAATTTCCATTTTTTATGGACAAGAAGTTTATAACAATTCAAGAATCAATCAGTGTCTTAGCTTATGAAAGATAAATATGAGGAAGGATTTGGGGAAGTTTTTTATCCAGGAGCCTAAGCTGTGATATTTTGTTTTATTTAATTATTCAACATAATTATTCATAGACTGTTTCCGCTTGCCCCACACTGGCTGAAGATTTGTACTCCTATTTAATTTCCTTATTGTCTTCTTTTTAGGACCTCTGTTACTCTGACCAGTGGACGGTCTATTCATGTGGTAAAAGAGAAAGGACTTGGCATTTACTATTTAGCCTTGCTATTTATAGACTGTGAATAGATTCTAACTCCAGTGAATCAAATATGATAAAGAGGAAATTGTAAAATGAGTATTTCTAAAAGGACAATTAATGTAATCTAGAGAAAGACATAAAAGCTGTTTCGAAAGAAATTTTATTCTATTTGCTCTATGATACAACAAGTTGTAGATGATGCAGATCCTTCAGAGTCCTCCATCAGAGATGATCACGGAGCATGGATTGAGAATAAGATGTGGAAGGTCTGTCACCCACAGAGGTACTTCAGATAGATAAAATACTAAAACCTGAAGGCAGAAATGCACATCAGATCACGTTTCTTTTCTTTCTTTCTTTTTTTTAAAGTCTAAACAAAATCACACTTCACACGCACTATCAAAGAGCACCCTGTTTCTGGGTAAAGATTGAAGAATGAATGGTTCAGTTCTCCAAAAGCCACTGGGAAATGTCAGCACCATCGAGTTAATGAATTCCTGATTTGTTTGGCATTTTTACTTTCTTAAGAAATTGCTGATGTGTTTAGACTTCCCCTTCTCCTCAGAAGCAGTGAAATTTGTTGATTATGATGGCCTTATATAACATCATCCAGGCAGAAAGCTAAAAGATTACACATTAAAAAGAAACAGGCCTGTTTATTCCCGGGCATTGTGCTTTCTCATCTGCATATCTCCGTTCCTCAGTCTTTGACCAGGTTTCTTTGTGGAAGGGCCTTTGTTAAAAGTATTTCCATGGCAGGCCTCCACTCATGAAAATGCCATTTTCTCCGCCTGGTTGTGATAGGACGTCTTTTTCACCTATTGAAACCTGTTAAATTTCCTGCAACTATTTTTGTTAACTCTTAGAAAAAGTTAGTGGAGGGCCATTTAAAAACATGCAGCGTTAATGAGGAATTGATGTTTGTACTTAAAAACATTTTTCAAAGAAACTTGGCTTCTGTGATGCTGAATACCAGCCTGCAATCTTTACAAATTTCATTCAACCAGTTCAAACAATGCAGGGTCCTTATTCCACACCATTTTCCCTTAACTACGTTTAAACATTTATTTGTTTTTGGAGATGTTCCACCTTCAGTAAGAATCCTGCCCACTTTAGTTTAGTTTGTGTAAGGATTAGCCTGGTAAGAAGCTGCAAGGTTAAAATTACTTAGTTAAAAATCTTCCAATATGGATCTATAGCCGAAACAGACAAGTTTAATATCTCTACCTAGATGTTACTGAGCAGAGTAATACTACAGACTGTATCCCATATTATATAGTTCTTTGAATAGTAAACTAAATTAATTACTACACTTCATATTCTAATTTATTATTCTAAAGGGAAAAAAATTCCTCCACTAGACAGAATCCTGTATTTTGATAATGTTTCCACTTTCATGGGTCTCCTGGATGTGTTTCATATTGTTCTTATAAGAGAACATTCTACTGTGGCCTTCAGCTGTCTTTGACCCCTTCCCCCCCCCCCCCACACACGCACAGAGCTCTTTCTTTCAACACTCTCTTGTTGGTGGCCTTAGTTCCTCACTCTTCCCCACCCCTCATGACAAATATGAATTATATTTATAAAGAAATAAATATTAACCTGCCAGAATAATTCTTCCCTATTCAGAGAACTATTTTTGACCAATGGGTCCCCAAATTAACTGAACTTTGACCCTTTCTGTTAAAGGTCTAAAACTTTTACCCTGTTTCCCCAAAACAAACCTCTCCGTCAGAGTCTTCTGGCGTCTGGCATTTCTAGCACTAAGACTTGTGAGGATTTCTCAATTTCTGCCCTATCAACATTTGGGTTGGATAGTTCTTTAGAAAATATTGAGAAAATAAATCTAAATATCAAGATGTTTAGCAGCATCTTGTCTTCTACCTACTAGTACACCCACCTTTTAAGTTGTGACAACCAAAAATGTCTCCAGATATGGACAAATGAGCCTTGTGCCATTGTTCCAGCCCTCTCGTTCCTCCCCCTGACACTTCCCCTCCAGCCTGACCCCATTAAGTTGAGAAACATTGGCGTGTGCTAACAGTGGCTCTGGTTAATCTTCCTCCACAGTCTTTGGTATTGTGACATTTATTTGGATCAAGACTGGGTCCCACTCCTGCTCAACCTTGGCTACGTCCTTGAGGCTAGAGTGCTGGACATCCTGGCCTCTCCATCCTTGGAGTCTCAGTGACAGGACATCTGAGGAAGTCATTTCATCAAATGCTGGTACTTAGGCAATGCGTCTCCTCGCTTTTATAGCTTTAATCTGGTCAAGATCAGATTTGCATAACCTAATTCAAGCCTTATAAACCTCCTTAAAATAAGACAAGAGCCCACTGGATAATTTTGGACTGTGGTACTTTCTGATATTTATCAATTAGTTCAGGTCCTTGTGAGACCTCAAGGTACTAAAACTTGGTTAGAAAAAAAAAGAATTAATGGGCAAACTGATGTAAGACATACAGCTCAAAATTGACCACAGGTTGATATAAAAAGGGTTATAAAATACGATCTCACAACTGCCTTTTTAACTTTCTTTTCTGATGGCCGTAAATCTGAGGTTGCAGATTTAGTAAAAAAAAATAAATAAATAAATATGTTTTTACTTAGGAAAAAGAAAACTTTAAGACCAAATGAATAGCTCTTTAGCTTTTTGGTTTAAACAATTAGAAAAAAAAAATAAAACAAAACAAGGGCATCCTTACGTCTAGTCTAGATAAAGATAGCTTCTGATATCAAAAGGACAAAGGACATTGAGAGAACACTAGCCCTTCTTAGAGCAAAAGATAATATCTAGAAAGAAAAAAGACAAACTGTCTGACAGACTAAATTCTCTTTAGAATAAGTAGCTGCTCTGGTCTGCCAACAATTACCCTCAACAAAAAACAAAAGACTTCCATACAGTTGCAAAACCAAGAATGTTGCATTTCATGTTGCTGTTAGGACTACACTCTGGATTATAAACTTGACTACTTTTCTTTATCATTTTTTCCCTAATAAAAATGTTTCACAGCTTTCTTTGTTAATATTACTTATACCTCGATAAAGCTGTTGTTTTTTTTTTAAATGTGTCAATGGTAGTTATCTCATATATCCCTCAGACTCAGCTGTTCTCTTAGCTACTTCCTGTCTCTCTGGGCCCTCTCGCCGGTAAGTATACTTTCCTGGGGAGTGATTTTTCTTTGATGAATCTGTTGAGAAGAGACTGTATTTGTAGTGGGGCTCCAATATTAAACACAGACCTGACAGTCTTTCTGGAACTCCCAGAAAGAGAAGCAGCCTTGGACTGTACTTTGATGACATGGTTACCTATCATCTGATGCTCCCCCTGCCAACATCGTTGAACTTGAATCTGTGCCCAGCTGTCCCTATGCCAAAGAGAGTTCAGACATGGAACACATAAAGGAGGATGTATCTTTCAGATCTTAATCAATCACTTTATATCTTTACTAAGAATGACCCAAAATAACTTTTAAAAATAAGTTTTTGAAGGATTGCACCCCCTCTGCACGCCTACAAAAAAACTCATTATCTTCTGTACTAGCCATTATAACACCTCTGCTTCACCCATAGAAAAACAAATGGGAATGGCTACAGCTTAAATATTCAAGATCTAAGGGCTATTAATGAGCTTGTGTTTTCTCACTTTCCTGTAGTCCTCGCTCTTAACACCACTTCACCCTCATTTATAGAAACAGCCCCTCCATCTTACAGTGGTAGGTCTATGCTCAGCATTCTTTAGAATGGCCTTGCCCCCAGTCACTGCATTTGTTGGTATTTGCTTGGGAAAAATCAACAATACACAGACAGTTATTGTCCCAAAGTATACAGAAGCAGCATCTGAGAAGTACTTCTTAGAATTATATAACCCCAACCTTAGAGACAGTTTAGAGACACCCAGCTCCCTCTTATATACATGTAAAAATACGTAATTTGCACATATACACACACAAAATGTGAATGGTCTCTGTTATGTTCTGATAGATTGAAAGTCTTGCAGAACTTATCCTCTCCCTTTGCTAACAGTGTTTAGTGTGTAAGACACACAAAGCTTCTAAAGACAGATGTCAATTGTATTAGTTGCAAGTCCGTTATCCAGGCAATGGCATCATACATTACAGAAAGCCTCTTTCCCCTAAAAGATGAAACGGTACTTGTGACCTGTCCCAGCCAATTACCAATCTGGAGGATTTCTTGGTCTCATTGGACAAGGTAGACATTGGATACCTAACTTTTTTGAGCTGGTTGCCCCTATACATGGTCTATTGAAAACTGGTATGGCTGAGCTCTTGACCTGGCCAAACTCTCTAGAAACTATCTTTTGTAACTTAACCACCCTGTCCCCGTCCCCACCCCCCACTCCAGTCAGCATGAAATCTACACTAATAAATGAGAAATATGCAGATAGGTGTCACTCCGCTACACCCACCAGCCAATCAGGATGAGTATGCAAATTAACCCAACAAATATGGTGGTTAATTTGCATATGCAGGGACGGAGCGAAGACTGAAGGCGACTGAAGACTGAAGAGGCTTGGCTTCGCTGCTGCGGCCGGACCAAAGGTCTGGGTCCCAGGTGCCAGAGGAAAACCAGTGCCAGCAGTCAGAGGAGGAAGGCCTATTGTGTGAATCTTCATGCAATGGGCCTTTAGTTTTATTATATTTTCACATGAACTTGGAGGATTCTAACTTAATAGCACATTAGATTATATTCGGTTATTCCATCTATGTAGCTGTATTTCCTTACTATTGTCTGTTGACTAGAAGTTTTTCCTTGTCATGAAGTAACTCTTTGAATAGTAGTAAAGGAACTTTAGACTTAGGTAATATTCACACGTTTGGCTAGTGGTAGAGATAGACTTGTCTACCCATTTCACTAGAATAGCAATTAAGGAATTCTTAAGACCGTCATAAGAAGCTTTACTGTCCCTTCCGTCTGCCGTATTCAGAATGAATGATACTTTGAAACAGAAACTTGCAAAACCATCCAAGAAATTTTGTTTGCTGTGGCCAAAGACTTTACTCTTAGCTCTTATGGGCATTAAGTCTTCTTCGACAGAAACTCATAGACTATTCACATATGATCATATCTCTGGATGCCCTACTGGGTTCTTACCTCCGCTCTTTCTAAGGCTGATATAGCCAAAAATCTCAGAGGTTTAATACAGTATACAAAGAGGCCAAGGTGTTCAAAGACAAGCTACAGAATCCCTGTGACTTTCAGCCTAGAAACCTGGTTTACTGGAAATGACACCAGTAAATCACTGTTTTTGAACCTCCTTAGAAGAGAGCTTATCCATAAACTAAAAAGTGAGACTCTCTCAGGATTCTCCAGAAGCAGACAGCTCCTCAGAGGAACAGCTTTCCCAAGAACCACAGATCAAGCAGCAGATGGCAAGACATAGATCCTGGGATTGTGGCTTCACAAGCTCTGGATGCTGACCACCACTCCCCCCCCGCCCCACTTCTTTATTCTCCATCTTTTGTGTTTTTGTGCTTATATTCATTGATTTAAGGTTTTGATGGTTAAAATGAGACTCTTAAAATTGTTTCCTTAATCATGTTAACCTGGCTAAGTGACTCAGCAAGGACACAAACCAGTGGATAAACTTTTCTTCTGTATGAACTTTCTTTTGAGCCTTCTCTTGCTTGACATTTAGATTAAAAGCTTGCCCTTAATGGTGTTAATTTCCTTCATAAATAATCTGTTCTTGACCTTCTTTCATTTAATCCTCTACTTAATCTTTCCTTTCCTCATTTTCTCTTTTTCTTCCTTCTAATCTCTTTTGCTCTCTTTCCTCTCCCACCTTTTCTTTACCCAACTGCCCCTTTTCTTTCTCTTTTTGCCAATCACAACAAAAGCACCTTTGTCAGTTCAACTGTATAATAGGAGCTATGGTGCAAAGATAGCAGTTGTGCGTAGACAGGCTGCAGGCAAAATATGGAGGCTTTTCTTCATGACCTGAGATATTTGATGGCTCTCATCTACATCTCATTTTAAATCAATTTTGATCATCTTTTTCTACACCTGGCTGTTTTATTTATACTATTCACTGGTCTGTCTGGTCTTTTATTACTCAGCCACTTGTGACATTGATTACACATTTATATACATATATCTTCCTAAAACCAAAACAATGTGTTAGTTTTTTAAAAGTATTTTTTATTGATTTCAGAGCAGTCAGGAGAGGGAGAGAAAGTAACATCAATGATGAGAGAGAATCATCGATGGGCTGCCCCCTGCATGTCCCCTACCTGGGATCAAGCTTGCAACTGAGCATGTACCCTGAACAGGAATCCAACCTCAAACTCCTGGTTCATGGGTCGATGCTCAACCATTGAGCCACATTGGCTGGGCCAATATATTACTTTTCACTTAAAAATGTATTTGTAGGAAAAAGTAGGTATTGAGTATCATGTATTGTCATAAATTCAAAATTTGTTAGTTTCAAGTTTCCCAGATTTACAAAATATAAAACAGGAAGAATAGTAACGGATAAGTACCAAAAAATCATATTACATTTTTTAAAGAATAACTTCTAAAATCTATAATTAAAATGGACTGAGCTCATGGTTATTGAAATTTTTCTATCATAACTTCATTAAAATAATAGTAAAGAAATTAAAATGCCATTATAACTAGTTAGTTGAATGGGCTGGAATTGGTGGATATACTCAGAGAGGGAGGGAGAATAGAACTAACATATTTAACCTCTGCTTTCTTTTTTAAAGCTCTCTTTTGAAGAACACAATGGCAAATCTCCCTTCCCCATCAGGAGATTTCCCAGATGTATCTGATAGATTTGTTGTTGTTATTTTTAGACAATAGACTAATCTCTTTAGTCTAAGCCCAACCGAAATTTCTATTTCATATTCATTTCAAAGATAGCATTGCCACTCCCTTCCCCAGCCCCTCTCCTAGCTGAGGATTGACCAACCCCGCTCCTAGTTGAAGATTGACGCAAGCTGCAAGACTTGCAACATGATATTTTACTGATTCCTCTCAGTTCTTTCATTTCTCTCCCTCCATTCACTATTTTGTCTTTGGCTCTTCCAAGATTACAGTGGAAAAGAGTGATGAGTAATAAAGGAAAACACAATGTTTGCGTACTGAGCTATGCTGTTTATAACTCTTTCTTGGCTGCAAGGTCCACTTTCTGGCAGTTGAAATGTCTCTCTTTTACGAGGTACTTCTGTGTGCTCATTTCCCATCCTCACCCTACTGGAGTCTTTCCCATCACAATTCCCTGTGGTGGCTTGTTATGGCGTCTACTTTCTAGTGTTGTGGCCTTGCACCAGACATAATCCCTTTAAGCTGTGACCCCCTCAAGTCATCTCTAGCCAGTTACTGTCGTGGTATTTATTTAGCCAATGGGGGGAAAACACAAGGGTAATAGCATCAACAACAAGAACATTGTTTTTGCCCCACAAAAATTGGAGTGATGAAGTTACAAAAACTAGAGTTCTGTCTTTACGCAGCTGTTTTCTAGTTGAGATTAAGTCACCAGATTTTGTAACTCTGAATTTCATAAAAAACAAATCAAATTTTGGAGCGTTTTCTCACCAGGTACTTTTCTAGTTCTATCACAGAACAGAATCAACTGCAAAGAAAAATGAGCCCAACTCACATCATATATTTCAGCAATAATATTGAACATTACAAGATGACAATTAACTTTCAAAATTCAAAGAAAATGAAATTTCAAAATAGAATTGTATCTCAGTCATACTACCAATTAAAAGTGAAGACAGAGTAAAGTAATTTCAGATATGCAAGGGCTCAGAAAATTTACTTACTATGTACAATTTATTAGTAAGCTATTTGAGGATGTACACCAGGAGACAGGGAGTACACCAAAAAAGGGGACATCGTGGATTACAGGAAATAGCAGCTCCAACTCAAAAAAGTAGAAAAGGACAAAGCTATTTGACAGGCCAGGTGACAACCAATCTAGTCTGGAACAGAATGATTAAAGTCTCATAATTTCCCAGAGAAAGGTCTCAAGATTAAAAAGGGATTCAATATTATGATTGAGAGTTTGAGAAAACTTGATGATATGCAAAATACAGAAAAAACAATCAATATTTATTGCCCCAAGCTGCGAGTCACCCTCTCATCAAAGGATAGAAACCAGGCACTATTAATCATTGCATCTAAAGCCCTATCTTAGTTTCTGATACTCAAGAAGCACGACAAAAACACTTTGAATCCTTATTATTATTATTCTGTAAGTAGGAGTCTTTATGGTTGAATTCCCTCACCCATATTCCCATTACTATTATATCTTATAGTTTCATGATACTAAATAATTGTGCTAATTTACTGCTCTTATATAGACTTATAATGTTGATACTTAAGGGTAAAAGTACTAATAATAGTGTATAAATGATTCTAAAGCTTTAGAGAATATCCAGGAACCATATCAAAAGGCAGAGTCCTTGAATTCAGATGACTGCATCTAGGATAGAGTCTAGAAATCTGAATTATTAACGAACACTCCAGGGGATTCTGATTCATGTGGACTGTGGCCCCATCATTAGAAACTATGCTTTATGAACTTCACTGACTTATTCACAGGGAATTCAGAATTAATTCTTGAGGAGAGTCTGTTTTCATTATTTCCTAATGTGGGCAAAACACCCCGCCCCCAAGTCATCATCATTGTCCACTTTAGCAACTTATGCAAAAAAAATATTTTGTTGTAAAGGAGTAGGCAACATTATTTCTTAAAGAGGAAAAAAACATCAAAATTGTTTTTTTCCCCATTTAGTCTGCCTCAGTTATGTGCCATGGTAGTGACTTAGTTTCTCTACATCTACATTTTTCTCTTAAACTTGCTACTTTTGAGATGTCTAGACTTATGACTGCCTGAGAAGAAATATTAGCATGAAAGAATAACAGTAATTTAGATTGCTGTGCAATGGTGGTAAAGTTCTATTGTTTAGACATTATTTCACAAACCCATTGGATTATTGTCTTCCTGGGTTTGAAATTCTTTCCTGAATGTTTCTAAGTTTCTCATTTCTAAATAGTTCTACAGAGTATTATATTATGCAGTACATGCATCCTTATTCATTCGTTTATAGATGCGTTTCTTTAAGAAGCAGTGTACTAGTGATCTCCACTCCACACAACGAGAAAGAAACTATGCATTATTTGCCTTTCCAAGAACACCAACTTGATGCACAGAATGATTGTTTGCCACCAGCTGAAATTGCAGCAGAGGAGGACACTTGCCTTATTAAGAGGAAATTTCTGTTTTTATTTATTCTGGGGGGGAAAAAAAGCTCTTTCCCCAAATAAAGGATAGCCTAGGGACCTGGGGTATCAGTGCTGCCATATCGAATAGAGAAGTGAGTGGGATGACTATCATAGCTCACGCTTTATATCGGTTTATTGATAGGTAGGAAAAAATGAGAAATCGGAGAAAGGATTAGTTCAGGCTGTGCGTGTTGATTTCCAAGTAACAGCCTTGTCTCCAGAGTCGTTGAAAGTATTACTCTCCCGGGACGAGGCCGAGGTTCTCTGCTCCGAAGCTGAATAAACCAGCATCTTGTCATTCTTTATGAGAACAGTGGCCTTGAGGATTTTTTTTTTTAAAAAGCAAAAAGCTATCAAAGATTATCTCTGCTACCTCCTTCACAAAGGTATGCAGGTACATACATTTAGTAAAATTTACTAGTTATAAAGCCAGTAAATATTTCAACTCTTTAGAGCTAACTTTTCTCCAGAAGATGTCTGAGTAGTGGGTATGATTGGTTAACATTTAACTGCATGATTTTTTAAACAAAACATTGTTCTGTTCCTTACAGGTGTAGTATTTTTTAAAAATCCAAAAACATATATTCTTAATATAGGAAGGATATGAATATTAAACTGCCTAATATTTTAATTACTAAAATATTAAAATTTAATAGAAGGACATTACATAAAAATTTAAAATATTGCTTTACTATTTTCCAGGAACAAATCAACACCGTACCACCAATAAGTGTACAATTGGTTTTATATCTAGACATGTAGATAGAATTTGCCCATCATTCCTCTGCCTGGACAGGCGTAAATGCCCTTTTCCTGTTGAGACTGTTTAGGGGGCAGCTATGTAGAGTAGTGTGGAGATGTGTGTCTTTAAGAAGTGGTGTCTTAGTGGTTTCCATTATGTACAACGAATGCTATAAACTCAGGAGGCAGGATTGGGTAGGAAACAGACTTGTCTGAGTGAAATGGATTCAGAGTCACAGTTAGGGAACATCGTGGGGGATGGAGAGCGTTACATGTAAGGAATATTTTGGGAACAATGGGTGATTTCACAAAGAAGGAAGTTTCATTATTATGGGCTAGTAAGAAACTAGCTAGAATTGTTAGTTTAACTGTTTAAGACATGCTTTTGACAGACTTTCTGGGGTTATACTGTCTGGTATCACAATTTTGGTATCTCTTTTTCCAAGAACCCTCTAGACTCAAGATTTCATAGACTGTATTTTACACTTCTGAAGTTTCTTCTATAAGTTTTTCAAATTATAAAACTGTAAATAATGTTTATGGAGATATTTACTGGCAGTTAAGGTCATCATTTATTGGATGTGAATATTGTTTTGGTTGCTAATACAGAGATAATTTGATGTAGTTAAAAAATTTGCATTCAGTTCTATTTACCTTAACTCTGAGGGACTTTGTGTAATTTTACGTCAGTCCATTTCAATAGGTTACACATTTCTTGGGTGATGGTAAGGAGCAGTTTGTCTTTCTCTGACTGGTTTATTTCAGCAAGGGCCATCCATGCTGTCGCAAAAGGTAAGAGTTCCTTCTCTTTTACAGCTGAGTAGTATTCCGCTGTGTAAGTGTATCACAGCTTTTTATCTGGTCATCTATTGATGGGCACTTGAGCTGTTTCCAAATTTTGGCTATTGTAAATAACACTGAAATGAACATAGGGGTGCATACATTCTATCAAAGTAATGTTTTGGGATTCTAAGGACATATTCACAGAAATTGGTATCACTGGGTCAAAAGGCAGTTCCATTTTTAATTTTTTGAGGAAACTCCATACTACTTTCCACAGTGGCTGCACCATTCTGCATTTTCACCAATACTGTACCAGAGTTCCCTTTTCTCCACATCCTTGCCAGCACTTGTTGTTTGTGAATTTATTGATGGTAGCCATTCTAACAAATGTCAGGTGATATCTCATTGTGGTTTTAATTTTCCTCTCTCTGATGATTAGTGATGTTGAACATTTTTTCATGTTGGCTGTCTGTATGTCCTCTCTGGAGAAGTGTCTATTCATGTTCTTTGCCCACATGATCTTACTTATATGTGGAAACTAATGAACGAAATGAACTGACAAAAAAAAAAAATGGAAACAGAGGTATGGATACATGGAACAGACTGATAGCTGTCAGAGTGGAGAGGGGTAGGGGGACTGGATGAAAGAAGGTGAAGAGATCAGCCAAAAAACATATATGCATAACACACAGACACAGACAACAATGTGGTGATAGCCAGAGGGAAAGGGGGTTAGAAGTAGGTGAAGGTAGGCAAAGCGGGGACGAATTTTGGGACTTGGGGACAGAAAGAGACTGTTTGGGGCAATAGGCTTACAATGTTCTATTGAGTTGTAAACTTGAAACTTGTATGGTTTGGGAAGCCGATGTCACCCCTAAATTCAATTTTAAAAAAGAAGCAATTAGTGAGACTAAAAATAATTTTATTTAATCCTCACCTGAGGATATGTTTCTTTCTTTTCTTTTTAAAAAATATATATTTTATTGATTTTAACCGAGAGGAAGGGAGAGGGCTAGAGTTAGAAACATCGATGATAGAGAAACATTGATCAGCTGGCTCCTTTATACCCCCTACTGGGGATTGAGCCCACAACCAAGGTAAATGCCCTTGACCTGAATCAATCCTGGGACCCTTCAGTCCCTGGGTTGATGCTCTATCCACTCAGCCAAACTGGTTAGAGACAATTAGTGAGCTTTTAAGATGGGTTATAAGGGAAAAGGGAAAAGACTGTTAACTTGGGAGGTGAAAAATAAAAATAAAAGTCAAATTCAGACTATTGGAAAGGGGTACTTGTACTACCCTGTCTCTATTACTGTGTCATAATTTTATCTGTAATAACTTTTATTTAAACATAAATGGTGATCTCTAAGAAGAATTAAACCTTTTTTGGGGGGGGCCCTTTCTTAGCACAGCTATCTTAGATCTCACTAATATGCTACATTAAAAAGATAGCTTTGTTACCTTTGGTTGCATCTTCTCACACAACTAAAGTATATTAAATAAAAACTGAAAGAAGAGAAAGTATAAGTTGAGGAGTCTTGCCTTTTAACATTATAATACTGTATTATGTTTTATTATATGTTTAAATTATATTTTTATGTATCTCTTTTGATTCTAATTCAAACCTATTTAGTTCCTGTAATTTCTAATTTATTCCATTTCATGTAACTTCAAGTTGAAATAAATAAAATTAAAGGACTTTTAAGTCTTTACTTTTTTCATCTTCTAGAATACTCTTCAGGGTAAATAAAAGATGGGAAAATTATGACACTAGAATTTCAAATGAATAAAACTTAAAAACATACATGAAAATATAAGTAACCTAATACTGAATTTAAAAAGCAAGTTCTAATATATATTTGTGGCCACCCTTGAAAACTAATTTCTTTTGGAGATAAATTTTAGGAGATGTAATTGTATTTAAACTCAAGCTGGTTACTAAAGAGGACAGTATTTTGTTTGTGTCACAAACATTGTTGCTTTAAAATACTCAATCTGATGTCATTGAAAATTCAATAAATTTTTTACTTAAGTGATCAAAGGTTAGAAGAATTATGCTAAATATGTGTACACTCACATAGAAAGGCTTGCTAGCTACAGTAAATTGATTATAATATTGCTACTCTTGTAATGTATACAACAACCATATTTGAGTTTAATATGTTACATACTTCATATACCAATGATGTGTCTATAATGTTACAGAAAAACCAGAGAAGAACCAAGCAACGCTGAAAGAGATGGAGTTACATTTATTACGTGTGGGCCCAGAGGAAAATGTTTCTCAAATTCTGAGTGAAATCACACAGGAAGTTTCCTGTATTTATACGATTCTACCTTCTTTGTCTCCCAAATATGGTTTTTTTCCGGTTCCCTTTGCAAGTTCTTAAAGGTCCCTATGTGCTAGGGCTTTGAGACTTCAACCAAAGGCTTGGCCTGACACCAGCACTGATAACTTCGTCTGGAGAAGGTTTAATGGCCTCTCTGAAATGGGAGTAGTCTTATTTTCCTTATTATTGAAGCCAGCAAGCACTTACAGAAGCCAGAAATAGCAGGGTTAAAATTTCAAAGTTTTCATATAAGATGGATGCATCATTCCCCACTGGTTTTATGTATATGAGTCAGGTAGGTTAGAGTCTGGAAAAATTACTAGAATCTGCAGAGACCCTATTGGTTTTAGGGTAGTCTCCCTGGCCACTTTGTCTGTGGCCTAGTTCTCTCTTGTTTCTGTGGAGTCCCCTTACCTTGTAAATAGTACTATGTACATGAGCTATTGTAAGTGCGTACCTGCTATTAGTATTAATTGTTACTGATTTTTCTCTTGCCTACTAGAGAGCCTGAATAAGGGTAATTAACGCAGTCCTGTAAGCGAGTGTCTGACCGGTTTTTCTATGACACCAATGCTTATTCTGTTTTTTAAAGAATGCTTTTTATTTTTATTTTTTGTACCATTCTTGATATTATATATTTTTAGTTCTCAGAAATAAAATCTTATTTTCTAGATGAACTTTCTGAGGAAAGTAAAACCCAATAAAGCCAATCTACTCGCTGAGAATCAGTTGATTTGAATCAGCATCAGAATCCACAGTCCTCTCTAACTCCCAGGCCATTCCTTAGTGCTTGAGCCCCCACAGGAACTTCTTGAATATAAATGTTTTCACTCTGTTATCTCATTAGAATAGTTTTAAGTGCTTTTAGATAATTGTTATTATTTCTTTTTATTCTGACTCAATCCAATTAATCTGTTGCTGTTCAGTTTGAATCGGCCTCTTTTTTCTCAGTTCCCCTTCTTCTTTCCTTACTAGATAATATTTATGATTAACCTGAAGATGACAGCATGTATTTAAAATGTCAGGGAAGCAGACAAGATTTCAAATATACAAACATCCCCCCCCCTCAAAAAACACCAGAGAGAAAGAACTCTTTCATTTATAAATTCTCTTGTAAAGCAAACACACACATCAACTGATATATACAACGTTTAAGTAAAAAATAATGTATGTTTTTTTTCAATTAAGAGCTATTAGTTACAGATATGTTAGGTAGTTTATTAAACAGAGGGTTTGCTTTGTTGGGCAAAACTTGTTTTGTTAGCACTAGAAAAGACAAAGACAAGAAGTAGATCAACACAAGAATTAATGTCTTTGAGGCGGGGCTAACACATGCATGGGGAGCTGAGCTTTTGCAGCACAATTAAATGGAAAGTTTTAAGTCATAGATGTCATTCTGTATTCCTAAGACTTGATTTCCACAAGATCCAGTCTTTTGGAATATCAGAAAACTTCACATTGAAATCAGCACTCAAAAACACATAGATACATAAACTTTAAAAATGGTAATTACACTGGAATAGCTTTTGCCTTGAGTTAACTATGTGGGCTGGTACTATAACAGTTACCCCCAAGACGCCAGTGTATTTCTGAATATGCACTGTAAAGCTGAGCCATACCCTATTTTTAGATGATGGGGTATTACAGACCGCCACATCTATTAAGCCCAGTATAATGTGCCTGTTCAACACTCCCACTGAAAATAATGTGTGGTAGGGCATGAGGATTAAGTATTAATTCCTTCCGATTATGTAGTTTAGAAAAACTGGTTGATTATAATTCAAAGAAGATTTGTATCTATTTGTATATTCCTTTAAATCAGACTGTTTGGCTTTCTTTGTATAATTTAAAATAAGTTTATTTTTTGACAGGTTTGGACAACTATAATCAACTAATTGGTATTGTGTTTCTATAGTGAAGACTTTAGTGGAGAGAAAGCCGTCTGACATGACAACGATGAGCTGTGGGGTATGGGAATAGACATTTTACACTATATATTTATTCAGAAATGCATTGCAAGACTCGCCTGTTGAGGAAGAAGTTACTTTACTGAACAGTGTTCCAAATTGTATGCACGTTTTCAGTAGTATGTTAGGTATAGAATATAATTAATAGTATAAGAATTATTCAGAACCTAATAGACTTGCAAAATATAAGTAGGTATGATATAACTTTCACTTATAGCTTTCCTATCTTGAATTCAACTCAGTTGAATATAGGCCATTTGTCTGGTTGTTAAATAGAGTGCCTCTGGGATCTTTGTAGAGTGACTATCCTCACAATACACCTGATTCCTTTTTGCAAGCAAATTTTCACCTTTATTATTTACCTTCAGGTGCCTCTCCCATTCCCTCTCACTTTTGCTTTCCCATTCCACATGAAATACTAACCACAATAGCACCGAGGAGACTTTTTACAAATGTGTAGTATGGCCAATTTTCATATCTCAGCCACCATCCCCACCCAGCTGTCCCTGTTGGAAAGGGCAGAACAGACAATCCTAGGCTAGGCATCTGTTACTGCCTGCTGCATCTTATCCCTGAGTCAGCATGGTGAGTTGTTTTGGAATCCAGACTTGCTGCTCCAGAGCAATTGGTTTGTTTGACCAAGGAGAGCAATTTCATTACCCATCTACCTCAGGTGTGAAACCTTGACATATTTGCAGCGTCATCTGTGTCAAGACTCAAGTTGGGTTGAGCATTCTGTTTAATGGGACTCATTCTAAAAGCTCGAATCTTCTTTAGGTATAAGAAGGAGGGAGATTATAATGAGATGTGTACGCGCTCACACAGAAATGCTCGTGTACAGTAGTGACTTGCCTGTGGGCTCTAGGGAGCCATTTAAAGATCTGGGGACTGTTTTTACTGATGGCAGCAATAACGGATACTGTGGAAGGAGGTTCATTTTTAAGGACCCCAAACTTCTTTCTCCCTTCTTTGAATTCCTGCATTAATTTGTTTTCCCCCCTTATAAGCAAAAGCCACTATTACTCATATCAATATGTAATGTACACATGGAAAAACATCTTTGCTGCATATTGCTTTTTAGAATGGATAACTCTAGAGCATTAAAATGTTTTCTTTTTTTTTTAGTTGCTAAATTGCCTTGTAAATACCTATGTATAAGAAAGAATGCTGATTATAATAATGATGATTATATTTGTCATTGAGAAAATTTTATCCTAAGGAAATCGTTCTAAGTGACATGAAGTTAGTTTGCTCCAACCTTGGTTTTATAAGCTATAACCTGATAAAACTCTATGAAACGCTATAAAACTCTGGAGCTTAAAAATGTTAGATGTGCCACAATGAACAGTTCATCACATCTGTGTTTTTATTTTTTTGTTCTTTACATGCCCTCTGCAGTGCCACACCTGGCTTTTGGATCGCACTGTAGAATTTAATAGTCCCAATTTCAGGCACAATTTATTTTTTTGTTGAAGTGTCAGGTCTATTTTAATGGGAGCTAAAACCATGCAACTAGTCAGGCACAGAACAACTTAGAGGAAACACCAGAGAATGGAGGAGAATGGAGGTTGCAATGACAGACTTGCATTTATACCTTCAATATACATAGTCAGATGACCATATTCTTTTAAAAATAACAATGAAATAAATCCAATAATCAAGTACATGATGTAGTTTCTTATGTGATTCATTTGCAGTGGATGAGGAGGTATTTGAAGAAGGACATGATCACTTAGCTGATTAATAACCAAGCCAGCACCATAATAGCATCAGAAGAGCCTTTCTCAGAGATTACTTCTTTTACAAAGAGAACACCCTTGTCCAGTGTTGGCCAGGGTACACCTTGGGGTGAATAAATTATGGTCATAACTGAGTGTAGAAATAAATGTCTGCAACATGTAGTCATACACTTGAGATAACAAGAGGACAATGTCTTTTGCTGAATAAATGCTGAGAAAAAATAACATTAGTAAGTCTTAGTAAGTCATAAGTCTTAAATAGGGGTATGGAAAGCAGAAACATTTGGAAGTACAAGACTATTATGATCTTTGTTCAGGCAATAATGTGATATCTAACTTATTGTCAATAATGATGTATCTAATTATACATACTTGTTCTCTCTTCAATTCGTTTATTTTCCTTTAACCACCACATTTATATATTTCAGCTGAAATTATCTCCAGATCTTACGATTTATTCTAGTCAGTCCTGTATGTTATTTTTGGGTTATCCAAAGACTTTCAGCTGCCTGTTTATCTAGAATTTAAAGAAACAGTTCAAATAAGTACTAGATCACAAAATTTTACCAAATAGGTCATATAAATGATGAAATGAGGCAGTATAAGAAATTGTAGTGCTTTCTAAAAACACAATAAAAAATCAAAATCCATCAAATTTTGTTTCCTTTCATGAAAAAACTGACTTATAATATCTTAAAATGTGCCTTTCTGCTTTTATTAATTTTTTATTATGATTAAAATAGGCATAGTAACAATTACAAAAATTTATCTCCAAAGGAATATTTACAATGTAGCTTTTATATTATGCAGTCTGCCCTACACATACTTACTATGTGCATATAAAGTGTATTTGTGTTTGAATTTATTTTCATGAATAACAGTATATTATGACATGGACCATATTCAAATGACTTTATCAAAATCAAGCATCTTGGGACTGCTAGAAGTAGATAAGAGAGAGCATGAAATTGAAAACCTATTTGGAAAAAAATAATGATAGAAAACTTACCCAACTTGGTGAAGGAAATAAACATATAAGTCTAGGAAGTGCAGAGAGCCACAAACAAGATTAATCCAAAGAGGCACACACCAAAACACATCATAATTAAATGCAAAAGGTTAAAGACAAAGAGAGAATCTTAAAAGCACCAAGAGAAAAGCAGTTAGTTACCTACCATTGAGCTCCCATAACACAGTCAGCTGATTTTTCAAAAGAAAATTTGTAGGCCAGAAGAGATTGGCAAGAAATATTTAAAGTGGTGAAAAGCAAGAATTTACAACCAAGATTACTCTACCCATAAAAGCTATCATTTAGAATTAAAAGACATATAAAAAGCTTCCCAGAAAGGAAAAAGTTCATCACTGCCATACCAGTACTACATGAAATGTTAAAGGGTCTTCTTTAAGAAGAAAAAAAATATGAACAACAGAATGGCAATAAATACATATCTGTTAACAATCGAACCTAAAAACAAAATAAATGAACAAGCAGAACAGAAACAGAATCATAGATACAGAGAATGTTTTGACAGATGCAAGATGGGAGGGAGGTTGGGGATGGGCAAAAAAGGTGAAGGAATTAAAAAGTTCAAATTTGTTATTACAGAATAGTCATGGGGCTATAAAGTACGCATAGGAAATCCTATATAATAAAGAGAATATGCAAATTAATCCTCATGCCCTCACAAGATAGCTGCCTACAACCGGGCCAGCAGGGGGGTAATGAG
>PVJC01008519.1:37577-48480 GCA_004026665.1 Murina feae
GGGAGTGGTGGGGGGCTACCGGGCGGGGGGGGGGGGGGCAGTAAAGGATGACCAGGCTGGCAGGGGTGCAGTTAGGAGTGACCAGGTCAGCAGGGAAGGGACAGCTGGGAAGTGACCTGGCCGGCAGCAGGGGGCAATAGAGCAACCAGGCTGGCAGGAGAGGCAGTGAGGGGCAATCAGGCTGGCAGGGTGGGCAGTTAGGGGTGACTAGGCAGGTGAGCGATTAGGAGTCAGCAGTCCAGGATTGTGAGAGGGATGTCCAACTGCCAGACATCCCCTGAGGGTCTCCCAGATTGGAGAGGGTGCAGGCTGGGCTGAGGGTACCCCCCTCCCTGTGCACGAATTCTGTGCACCAGGCCTCTAGTATAGTCATAAAAGTCTAATAACTATGTATGGTGTCAGATGAGTGCAAGATCCACAGGATGATCACTTATTAAGTTATGTAATGTCTAATCACTGGGTGTACATCTGAAACTAATATACTAATGTAATTGAAAATAAAAAAATGATTTAAAAAATCCAAGTGGGCTTAAAGGCTTCTTGTGCATCAGTATGAATCTTCTCTCTGGATACTACACCTCTCTGCTTACATCTTTTTTCTGCTAAAAAATAGGCAGTTGTGTGTACTGGTACATGTAATGAAAATCATAGGCAGGCCTACAGAGAGTATCAGGACAAATTATATAAATTGCTTATTATTGCTTTGGATTTACGGGGTAAATTGTTCATGAGACTTTGTGAAGTGAATTGAGTAAACGGACCATCTTCCCACTCTACTATAAACAACCCTGTTCTAAGCTTTGAAAGTACTAGGAGTATATATTGGGAGAGAAAATCTATACAGCTCTCTTAGTTAATATTTAACTGAGGACTGTCAAACAAAACTTAAATGTAGTTCACATGATTTTCTTTTTTAAAATATGTTTTTATTGATCTGAGAGAGAGAAGAAAGAAGAGGAAGAGATAGAAACATTGATGAAAGAGAAACATCAACATTGATCAACTGCCTCCTATACACCCCCTGTTGGGGATAAAACCAGCAAAGTGGACAGGGACCTGACTAGGAATCCAATAGGTGACCTCCTGGTGCATAGGGCTATGCTAAACCACTGAGCCACACCTGCAGAGGCTATATAATTTTTTTTTCAAGTCTTACCATCTTTTTTCCCCCCTCTCTTGGTATGAGGTAATTTAATATTTTTAAAGGGTGCTAAAGCATCAAGAACACAAAACAGATATGAACTTAGCAACTACTGTGAAAAGTTAAAAAGCAGCATAGGAAGGGAATCAAATCTTCAAAGCTTGACCCTTCCACTCTCCTACAGATTGTCCTGAGCACATATCGTTCTTGTCTTTTGTCCTTATGTAACTGATTGTCAGTTGTATTTAGATTTTTAAAGAACTATGTTTTATGTGATAGGTATTTTAAACTACTAAATAGAGAATTGATATTGAGGTGGGTATTTGTCTCTTTGCATGCTGCAGCTGAATGCCTGAGGCATTTGCAATTGAACAGCAGAAGAGATTTCAAGAAACAGCCAAGTCTGAATGCACCTGTGTCAGCTAGCCACCAGTCTTCCTTTCTCCTGCCTTCCCCTTGGTATACTTATAGACATGCATGCGTGTGTGTATGTGTATGTGTGTAAATATGCATGTTATAAAGGGGGAATATTCCTCAGTATGCATAAACTAAATTCGCTCAACTCCATTTTTCATATTTTAATATTTTTGATATTTGGATAGGTCAAGCAATCAGTGCACATGTAATGCGGTATTGCATCTTGTGTGTCAAAAAGCTGTCATACTTGGAGCTAAATCATCTTGCAATTAATGGCATTTTATCATTGAGAAAAGATTATAACTATACATATGATTTTCAGTTTTCTTGCCTGAAAGTTTATTGATTCCAAATCATTAACTTTGGTATTCTCTTTGGTTTCAGTTACTTTTACACATAAGTAAACATTCCACCACATTCCTAAAATAATGGGAACGACGGTCTGCTTCAGTTCACATCATATTCTTTTTTAAAAACCTCTGGGAATGATGTTGTAAAGAGACAAAGGTGGCTATTTAGAATAATACTCTTTTAAATTATTTCATAAATGAAAGGCTTCTAGATAAAATAAAGAAACTTCATTCTATACTTGCTTTGTAAGTATTTCAAGCCATACAGACTGAATTTTGTAAAATCTCACTGCTCTATGTCAGGTGCATGTCTTGAATTTAGGTGATGATCCAAACACAAGCTGAGAACTGAGAGCTGGACACATAGTGGACTCACCAATGATCCTTCAGTTGGAATGTATCAATGTTATAGTGATTTGTAAATTCTAGTTTATATGCTTCTAAATCAAGATAAAAATGTCATTGCCCCATTAATAATTCTATTACCTAGTTTTAGAAATTTAGTAAGAAGGAAAGACTTAAGTCCGTACTCATGATAAGAAAAGGCTGATTCCTTAGAGAGGAGTTACTAAAATATATTTTAATAATTGCATTAATCATTATTAAATGGTGTATCAATTGCATATTATTAAAATACAGAGTTACATATAACTAAAGTATATTGAATCAAGAAATTTATTTGGAAAATTGGACTATTACTTTGGGGGGTGTGTGTGTGTGTGTGTATATGAGAGAGTATGTGTACATGTGAGCAATCTGTGAATTATTAATGTAATGCAGACCAATAGACTCTGTAAAAAGCAAAATATACAATAAATTTCAAGCTGAACTTCATGAATTGAATTAAAATTTTGCAATAGGGGGCGTTCATCTACATGAAATCAGTAGGGAGTTTTTCAACATACAAAAAGAAAATGGGTTTAAATATAGTATCTCAAAATAGCACAACTTGCAGCAAGTGTATAATTTGTGAAGTAATTGGGTAATTAATTGAAAAAAAAAGTTAAGCAGAGCACGAAGCTTGTCCATCTATCAAAAAAAGGAGTTTAGATGGCATATGGCAGAATATAAATGCATCTCTTCTTCGTGGCTTTGAATGTTAATTTTACAAACTATTCTAGTTCATCCCATTTGTAAAGCTAAATATAAATGGCAATTCACAGAAGAAATTTTGACTTAGTGTCATGTTTTTTAGCACTTGCTTTTTTTTCAAAATTAACATGAAGTCTTATGGAATATTTTCTAAAATTTTAGGATGTATTCTTTAAAAATGTTTTCTTATAAATGTTTCTCAGTATTTTTGGAATGTAGATCTTACCTTACAAAACAAGATGGTTACATTCCAAGACCACTGTGTGTTTTACCTCCAATATTCTTTTATTGTCTCAACTAGAGGCCCAGTGCATGAAATTTGTGCACTTGTCCAGCCTATGCCCTCTCACAGTCCAAGAGCCCTTGGGGGATGTCTGACTTCCTTAGCACTGCTGTAGAAGCAAGAGAGGCTCCCACCACCACCACTGCACTCGCCAGCCATGAGCCAGCTTCTGGCTGAGTGGTGCTCACCTTGTGGGAGCACACTGACCACCAGGGGGCAGCTCCTGTGTTGAGCGTCTGCTCCTTGGTGGTCAGTGTGCATCATAGTGACCAGTCGTTCTGCCGTTTGGTCGATTTGCATATTAGCCTTTTATTATATAGGATGTTTATTATTTTCCTGCCCACACTCCAAACCTCAATCTCATAGAATTTCTTCCCAAATATGTCAATCTTTTTGGTGCTTCTCTAAAAGCAATATCTCCTTATGACCTCAGCTGAGTTCATTTCTCCTTCCTTGGGCTCTCCTTGCATTTGCCCCATTGTGTAAGAGACTTTTGTTTATGAAGATGTCTTCTCCTCTAGATTATATGCTACTCAAAGTAGGAGGACCTGAGATATTTGTACCCTCAGTATGGAGATCGGTGTCTAAAATATACTCAATAATGATAATTTAGAAAATTTTTACTCAAAAGAAATTAAATTGGTCTTCAAACAGTAAAGGACATTAAAAACACACTGAATCCTGGCCAGTGTGGCTCAGTGGTTGAACATCAACCCAGGCAGCAAGAGGTCACTGGTTCAATTCCTGGGTCAGGGCACATGCCTGGGTTGTGGGCTCCTTCCCCAATAAGAGGTATGCAGGAGGCAGCCAATCAGTGTTTCTCTCTCATCGATGTTTCTATCTCTTTAAATGTTTCCATTCCTCTCTCTTTCTCCCTTCTTTTCCCTCCAAAATCAATAAAAACATATTTTCAAAAAATACAATGAAATAAAAACAATAATATTTCTTTTCCTTGCTAGGTAAGTTATTTTTTCTCTAAATCTTAAAATGCATACGATTCCATTACTCAGTAATTTATAGGTATAAATCTTCTGCATATAAAGTGTAAGAGCTGGAAGGCAGAGTTCCAGCCAGGATTCTAAGTTTACCCAGAGTGACCTTGGGAAAATTATTTCAATTGACTTTTCCTTTTTAAAGCAAGGAGAATGAAAATACCAGTCCCACAGGTTTGGTTGTGAGGATCATATGGTATAACATGTGTAAAGCCCCCAAGACAATACTATCACTCAATAACATTAGCTATTATAATTATCACTGCTTTTGTTTCTCCTTTGAAATTTGTATTCTTTTCCATGTTGGATCCTGAGCTCGACTTTGCATTAAGAAAATAATTCAAATAGTTAAATGACCTGCCTTTGGCAATTGAGATCCCATCTATCCAATTTTTACAGTTTTAGCATAAGTTAATATAGCGAAACCTTTTGAACTTTAAGATTTCTCCTGGGTAAATCCAACTGGTAGTCCTTTGAGAGACAATTCAATTGGCTAAATCTGGATGTGCTGAGTTCCCTTTGAATAAATTCCTTTTTTTGCTTTCACTATGAAAGTTTTGTTCTCAAAATGAAATTTATGTCCTAAGAAGTTTAAGCATTCTATCTTTTCCTTTTCAGGCAGCACTTTATTACATTTCCCATGTTTATCAGACAAAGACATCCTATATAATAAAAAGCTAATATGCAAATCAACTGAGTGGTGGAACAACCTGTCGCTATGATGTGTACTGACCATCAGGGGGCAGATGCTCAGTGCAGGCGCTACTCCCTGGTGTTCAGTGCACTCCCACAGTGGGAGTGCCACTCAGATAGAAGCCGGCTCATGGCTGGTGAGTGCAGTGACGGTGGCCCATGGGGAGTGGGCCTAAGCCAGCAGTCGGACATCCCCTGAGGGCTCCTGGACTATGAGATGGTACAGGCAAGGCTGACAGACCCCCACCCCAAATGCACAAATTTTGTGCACCAGGCTTCTAGTGATATTATAAGCCAGTATTATTTCTGCAAATTGATGGTTCTTTCTCTTGCGCATATTAACACTAGCAGTAAAAAGTTTAGTCAAAAACCATCTGTCACATGATTTCTCATCTCTTGATCAGGCCTGAACTCAGGGACAGTGCAGCTCGCTCTTCTGGGCTCTTGACACTGATAAAGAACAGGTATCATCGAAGGAGCTAAAATTGTAAGTCTGGAGACATATAGAGGATAGAGAGGTGACATTCTCACCAAGTCCATTTTAACTCTCACTATAGTTTCTAAAGTTTAGTGTTCTTTTCTATTTTCTTCTTTAAATCATTCCTGAAACACTTCTGAGCATTTGCATCACCATGGTTGGGCTGAGAGCTATGGTATATTATTATGTCAAATTTGGGGCCTTTCACAAAAATAGGACAACACTCACTCAGAGGGATTCTGATGGGGTGTTGGGAACCTAGGTGACACAATATACCAAGTGAAGGAGAATGGAGCTGAAAATATCCATGACGTCCAAGCAAATAAACTGTCTCACTGTGATTTATATTTTGTCAGACCATTAAAACAAGCACTTCAGACTTTAAACCAGAGCACCACATTACTGCAACATTGTTAAAACAATTATTTAGAGAGCAACAACAGAGGATCATGGTCGTCTGCCCAACCCAGGCAGACAGTTGCTATCTGAAATCAAGCTTTCTTTCATGGAAAAGACATACCAGTTAGTGAACAAGAGTTACTATCAATTGTATTCGGTAAATGTAAATTGGCTGTCGGGATTCCGCATTAATGACCTCAGTACTATTTGTGTTGTGTTGTTTTTCGGTTAGTCATCACAGCCTGAAAGAGTGTAGCTTCCAAATACACCTATCTTTTGACAAAAGAGCACCTTAAACATTAGTCCATTCGAATTTAGAATCAAAATTAACTGGTAATTAAGTTTAACACTTGTTGTTCATTTAATATTAATAAGCACAGACACATTTTAAATTTTAAATAAAAGCATTCTACTGAAGCAGAAGAGACTGCAATAATAGAAGAGCAATGAACAGTAAACAATAATACCACCAGCTCAGTAAGGAGAAAAGAAGACTGTAAGAAATTATATCACAAGTTTTGGCAATTACAACAATTAGAACAAGGTGAAAAAAAGTAGTTATTTGTGTATAAAAGTGTTTTTCAAGCAAAACTGAGCCAATTAAAAGGCATTTTACAAAATGAATTTGGTTAGAAATTTACCCTTAATTAAAAGAGAATTAGTGAAACTGGTCATATAAAATCAGAATGAAATGTCCCTAAAATATTTTAAAATAATTTTTAACAGGATCTAAAGTTATTTCTTTAGCCAGCTATAAACTGAGACTCCTGTGCACATACAATTTTTTTTTAATTGGAGAGATGAAGAAATGTTTTTAACTTGTGACCAAAAATATCAAACTCATGGTATTGCTAATTTTGAATCTTACATCTGTCAAATAATAATTTGAACTAGATATTTAAAAATTAGTTTACATTTTTGGAACATCACATTGAACAATGTTCTAGCTATGTTAGGTCAAAAATTTACATTTGCTGGAATTTTAAACAAAAGGTTATTATTTCTCTTATTGTTTCATTTCTCTTTTTAATTTCATTCAATATACATTGAAGGTATCATGCTCAGATTTCTGAAGCAGTCTATGGAAAGTGCTGTGGATAGGATTGTTAAAGTTGATTAGTATATATGTGTAAATGCTATGATAGCACCTTTTAATGAAATTGTTGGGGGGAAATAGGCAGTTGATCTAGTGATCCTGTGTTCTTTGTCAGTGACCACTGGCTGAGTCTTAGAAGAGTTTTATAAAGATAATTGTTTTGAGAAAAAAAAATTGTTGGTAATTCAAAGTAAAAATTTTCTTAGAAATTTAAAGTTCCACTCTTGTCTATGCTCTAATTAGGCAGGTACAAAATACTGAAATATAAAGTTTTCATAATACAAATTAATAATGGTGTATACATTTTTAAAACATCAATCAATATGAAGAATAATAACTTTAGTATATGAATCTACTATTTCAACTTTATATTGTATATCTAAATCAAGTTTTTCCAATGAAAATTTGGAATTGAGATATGCTGTAGCATAAAAATTTATCAGAATACTAGAATAGTAAATGTGGAAATTCTATTTTATTCCTAATCTATATATTTTCTTATTTTGGACAATTGATATTTTAATGTTAAAATATTAATAATCAACTAATAACATTGTATCTTTTCCTTCTGGGCAATACTGTACAAACCACTAGGTCTTGGGTAGCAACACACCTGTCCTTCCTTTTCTTTTGACTTATATTCTTTATGAGAATGATTTGCACTGCCTACTGTACTAAGAGGGCAACCTGGATTATTTGATCTTTAAAGCTGAGGCTCTGAAAAACAGAACTTGTCAAGAGAGCTTAAAATAAGAATAAAATTATGCAAACAAAAATTTTCCATCTGTAAGTAGGTTAAAATAAACAGAGGAAAATATTTTAGAATAAGACTTGCTAGCAAAGTAGGCAAGGAAGGTTGGCACATGTATGAGCTTGTTGATGTCATACTTCAGTGCTGATGTATGGTAAAATCCTCTGTGCTTTGTAGGGAAGGTGAATTAGAAATTGCATAAACATGACTGCAGGATCACTAGACTTGCTCAGCATTGCGAGTGTCCTAGAAGTGGCTCAAAGCCTCCGGGTAACTGGCACAGAGAGACGCTTGAAATTACACGTGGGGACCACAATCTCTGCTACTAATTTAATCATGCTCAGGACCTCTAAGACCTGGTCCGGAATGTCATATTAAGGCTGACTTTGTAATATGAATAATGCTGATTTGTCACAGATTCAGCTCAAAGCATATTAATGTTTTAAGTGTGGTACAGATGTGATGGTCTTTCCAACAGATTTTTTATCTCCAAGTTCAGAGTTCTGACTCTCAAAAGAAAAACAAAACAAACTGAGAAAGGGAGGAAAGAAGTAAGGATGGGAGAAAGGTAGGGGAAAATGGAGAGAGGAAGATAAAAAAATAAAATAAAATAAAAATTAACGACAGCAAAGAAAGAAAAAACACTAGAAGCAATTTCTGTATGCCAGCATAGAGTATATTCTGCCATGCTGTATTTCACTCCTTTTGAGGAGGATGGATTAGAAACTACAAATACATTTTAATGCAACCCTCAGCATCACAGTTATTTTTCCTATGCTGGCAGGTTGCTGTTTAAAAAGTCAGAACCCTAAATTGGGTTCAACTGTCAATCAAAACTCAATAAATTCAGTTAAGTGCATGGGCTTATGCGCATGTCCAGGTGCAAATGCACATGTACATACACATGCATGCACACATTCACACATACCATAGACCCCCACTGTGATGAGTGAATTGGGAGCTTAGAATAATGCTGCTTCTCCATCATTAGAGCAACTGGCAGTACGGATATACCATCAGTGCTTTAAAAGAAGTCCCATAATGCACTTGATTAAACTATTTGCAAATGAGTTGCCTGACAACAATACTGTCATGCACCAAGTAGACCAAGAGAAGGCCAAGGGGAACTACAATTTTGCCAACAAAATATTTTCCGTCCGCAGGAGGCATTATCAAAGCAATCCTATCTAATAAAGATGGAATATACAAATTGTCACTTTGCAACAAAGATGGCGGTGCCCACAGCCAAGAAAGAGGGAATACGCAAATTAACATGACAAAGATGGTGGCGGCCAGCCCAGAGTGAAGTGGGGAGGCCGCACCTGGCCCTGGAGCAAAGGCGGGAGGTGGTCCAGCAAAGACCCGGGTCCTGGGTGCTGGAGGGAAACCAGTGGTGGCAGCCAGGGAAGAAAGGGAAGAAAGGCCTATTCTTGCACAAATCTTCATGCATTGGGCCTCTAGCACTTTATAAAAAGAGACCCTGAACTGATATAAACTACGTATATGATCCACTCTCAAAATAGGCCTAGGCAAAGGGGGGAAATGTGGTCCAGTTTTTTGATGCATAGAAGTCTTTCTCTGATGTAAATGAGATAGAGATATAAATATACTTGAGTGACAGGTAGAAGCTTATTCACCAAAGACGTTTTGTATAAAAAACAAGTACATGGAAGAAATGAGAGAAATGTGTAAAATCATAAATGGAGTATTATTAGTTCTACTTTATGTTTTCTATGTGTCATCATTAGTGTGTGACACTAATGTACTTACATTAGTGTAAAATATTAGGGAATGTATGTAAGTTACCTTGCTTCTTATCCTCTAAAAGGGGTTAAAATGATTCAAGAAAATTGTTGTTGTCTTTTTATTTACCCCTTTAAGCACTACCCTGGACTCAGCTTTACCCTTTGTTATAATGACAGTTTCCTGGGATATAATTTGTGCACACACATTGTACACCTTTGTTGCGGAAAGACCAGAAAAACTAAGCAAAGCTCTTTGAAGGAGTGGAGAAAACATGGTTTTAATCACGCACGGTCTCCGGGAAATGTTCCAAATCAGAGCAAAGTAACACTCGGGAGCCCTTCCTTATATATGCTTCCCAAGTTAATCCTATTACAAATGTGTTCCCTCCCTCCAGGCCTTAGAGGAACTGAAACTCCCAACCTCCCTTTCCCCAGGTGTTCCAAGGTTACTGTGTCAGCTAACAATTCACCCTTCCCTCAGGGCAGCGATTCTGCTCTGTTTCGCTAATCCAGTTTTGGTGAAGGAGGCAGTGCCTCAGCTGAAGGTAATTTCCCCCAGAACATCAAGGCTACCTTTGAATTAGCCCTTTTTCCTTCTAATTCCCCACCCCCCTTGTTCCACAAGCTTCTTTTAGCCTTGTGGAGCAACAACCACAGGATGCTAAAGGGAACAGGGACGTCGACCATTCGCTCTTAGCTACTTCTGGCTGAAAAAGGGCAATGTCAAAAAGGGGTTAGCATCCTGTTCCTTCCTCTGTGGGGGGCTTGTATGGTGTTCTTCTGGTTCCAGACAAGCAGGGATAGAGGTTCATAGTTCATCTGGGAGGCGACCTGTTGGGATGTTGGCCTGGGGTACCTCTAGGGGGAGATAAGAAAGAAGGGTTAGTGTTAGGGAGAATTCAGCAGGGTGCCATCTGAATTCCTTGGAGCAGGTTGATCAGCCAGGTCCACTGTCTTCTTAAGGGTGATCCGCAGGGGGTATTTTTGGTCAGAGGTCATCTTCCACTCAGGCTGGTCATCACTCGACTGGTGGGCTACCTTCACTCAGGAGTGGTGGATCCAGGTGTTCAGTCCTGCAACCTTAAGAGCTGTGGGAGTGGTCAGGATGATGGTATGTGGTCCCCTTATGGTAAGAATCAGTCCTCAGGTGGTCTTTACCCAAACAGAGTCATCAGGTTGGAAGGCAGAACTTCTTGGACATGCTCCATGCTCCTGGATTGCCCTCTGGGTAGGCTGCAAAAGCCTGCAAGAACTTGAGTAAAATTAGTTATGTATTTCAGCCTCTACCCACCAGAATCTGTAGAGGCCCCACTGGTTTCCAGGGCAGCCTTCTAGGCTGCATATGAGGCCCAGTTGTCCCTTGCCTCTGTGAAGTTTCTATACCCTGCAACAGCTGTCCCGATCTGAGCTGGGCCAAGTTTCTGTATGTTGCCTGGGTCCCACTCTGAGCTGGGCATGGGAAGTGG
>PVJC01008520.1:0-48384 GCA_004026665.1 Murina feae
TCCCCCTGTGGGAGCGCACTGACCACTAGGGGGCAGCTCCTGCATTGAGCGTCTGCTCCCTGGTGGTCAGTGTGTGTCATAGTGACCAGTCATTCCCAGTGGTTCTGCTGTTAGGGTCAATTTGCATATTACCCTTTTATTATATTGGATAGACGCCCTGTGCATGGGTGTGGGCCAGCTGGTTTGCCCTGAAGGGTGTCCGAGATCAGGGTAGGGGGTCCTGCTGGGGTGCTTGGCCAGTCTGGATGAGAGGCTGATGGCTGTCTGCAGGCTGGCAAGGCCCCCAGCGACCCAAACTCCCAGTGAGGCTGGCTGGAAGCAGGTATTTGGGATTTATTTATCTTCTATAATTGAAACTTTGTTGCCTTAAGTGGAGGCTACAGCTGGCCAGGGCAGGCGAGAAGCTTGGCTTTCTCCATCGCTGGGGCAACCAAGCCTCCAACTCCGTGGCTCCCCCCCCGCCATCTTGGTTGGGTTAATTTGCATATAGTCACTCTGATTGGCTGGTGGGTGTGGCTTGGGGGCGTATCGGAGGTGCAGTCAATTTGCATGTTTCTCTTACTAGATTAGATGATCATTTATAAGTTGATACTGGCTGTAACAGAGGAATGTATAGGAGCATGGAAAAAGAGCTAGGGAAATGGACAAAGTTTTTCAGAGAGAGAAAACAGCATTCAGCAGAAGTCCAAACATTCCTGGTATAAATTTCCCAAGAGATACGATTTCAGTTTGTTTTAAGAGTTAAAATGAAAGACATTTTCCAAGTCTATTGTAAATGAAGACTTAACTCACATAATGACTGTTCACTACCTTAGAAAAAATTTGGTTTCTCTCTCTCTTTTTTTAAATTGTTGACACTATTATAAAATAGATGTCACCTATTTTCACCCCCCTTTGCCCATCTCCACCCAGCTACCTTCTAACCTTTACTATATTGTTGTCTGTGTCCATAGTAATTTTTAGTATCTTAAATTCTTGTTGCTGTTAAGAAGGTTATCTTTTTTAAAAACATGTTTTTATTGATTTCAGAGAGAGAAAGAGAGAGAGAAATATCAATGATGAGAGAGAATCATTGATTGGCTGCCTCCTGCACTCCCCTCCTCCCAGTCGGGATCAAGCCTGAAACCTGGGCATGTGCCCTGGGAATCAAACCATAACCTCCTGGTTCATAGCTCGATGGTTAACCTCTGAGCCATACCAGCCAGGCAAAAATCTGTTTTATCCTTAAAAGCCTGTAAAATAGGAAATTTCACACCTCTGTCCAAATTGTAATCTCTCTCTGTCCAGAATTTCTTCCTATTATCTAACCCAAGTCATTCAGACATCAGATTAAGTATATTTCCTTTTACTGTAAATGATGTTTGAAAAACTGGGTAATTTCTCTATCTGGAAATTTATTAATTCAAGGCAAGTAGTAATAGCATTGCTACTCCTATTAGTAAGTAGCAAATTTACTAACAGCATCTAGTAACATTCTAGAGCATTCATGGTGATGGAAAACTTGGTACTTTTCAAAAGTCCATTTATTTTCTGGACATTGGAAAGTTCTTCCTTCTTACTATGTCAAAAACAAAACAAACTAATCTGTCTCTAATTTCTCCCCGCTGTGCCTAACTGTTCTCTGGAACAGGACATGGATTAGCCCATGGTTATTCAATGTGGAGCAAATAGGATGCAGTAAGTTCAATCAAAAGTAAGGAAAAACAGATTAATAATTAGGGACGACTAAGTCATTAGACAGCTGCCTCTGGACACTTTAAGAGCAATAAAAGTAACCCCTTATCATCTTGCTTGATTCTGTTCAAACCCACAGGGTTTACAGAAACTGCATAATTATTTTGTATTTGCAGAGATAAACAGTATTTCTTTCAGATAAAATACACAATAAGAAAAAATAGCATGGGATTCTATACCCAAACATGGAGGATCCATTAAAAGACAAGTGACAGCCTGACCAGTGTGGCTTAGTGGTTGAGCGCCAACCTATGAACCAAGAGATCACAGTTCAATTCCTGGTCAGGGCACATGCCTGTGCTGTAGGGGGTGTGCAAGAGGTAGCCAATCAATGATTGCCTTTCATTATTGATGTTTCTATCTCTTTTGATCTTCTCCTTTCCTCTATGAAATCAATAAAAACATATTAAAAAAAAAAAAAAAAAAGGTGAAACCTGGCCGGGTGGCTCAGTTAGCTGGAATATCATCCCATACACCAAAAGGCTGTGGGTTCGATTCTGATAAGGGCACACATGGGAGGCAACCAATCCATGTTTCTCTCTCACATCGATGTTTTTCTTTCTCCCTCTCTCTCCCTCAAATCAATGAACATGTCCTTGGGTGAGGATGAAAAAAAAAAAAAAGATAAGTGACAGCTCAAACCTCTCTCCAGGAACATTTGTCACATCCGCCTTTATCCTTCAGGGATTTGAGTTGAATGACATTTGCTGTAGGTTGATAATTAGTTTTTCTTTCTTTCTCTCTCTCCTTTTAAAAAAAGCATTGGAGGCCAATGCTGGCTTCTTCCCCATGAGAGACACTAGCCTGAGTGGTTTTGGGAATATATGCCTTGATCACATTTGCACTATGACTCCTGAATGCATGAGCCATCCCAGCAACACCTGCTCTCCTGACAGGCCACCAGGACTGGCAGGAAAAGGGTCCATCAATTCCACTCTCCCCAGAGAGATCACCCAGAAAGATCACATTTAATGTTGGCCTTAAATGTATAGTTTAATCTGATGTTAAAAAGTAAAATTCCACCCACCAAAACATGCCAGTTACCAGAGGTCAATATTTTAGAAGACCCTAATAATGGAAATTAACATAAAGTTTAATTATTTTTCCAAATTAATTGCAAACCAACTAAACACTCAGAAAAGTACCATTTATATTAAGAGAAGAAAGATGAGATGAAAAAGAGTGAAATTCTTTAATCAAGACATTGCTAAGGGCTTAAGTTTTGGGTTCTATTTCTCATCATGGGGTAGAAATGTAATTGCCTCCCAACTAGAAACTGTGAATTACTTCTGGATAAGTTTGGGCACATAGATTTTATAACACAAAAATTGACAATAGGTAAGCAATCACATTTTAGTTCAAAGTAATTAGCTTCCTTTTCACAAACGAAGAGACAATCATCTTTTTGGTTTATTTTGTTTGTTTTGCCTCTTCATATATGTTTCCTGTTTTGGGTTTCATTTATTTTCCTATTAAACATACTTCTGCTCTGGCTGGGTTGCTCAGCTGGTTGGAGTATCAAGTGTATAAGCCAAGGTTATGGGGTCTATTCCTGGTCAGGGCACATACAAGGTCAACCAATACATGCATAGAAGGGCGGGAGAAGTCGATATTTCTCTCTCTTTCTAAAAATCAATCAATCAATCAATGAAAATAAATGAATAAGCATACTGTTATCTGTCCTTCCTATTACTTATTCACCTATTTTTTTAACAATTAAGTTTTTAACAATTTTTTAAAGAAATTAAAGTTTTACAGGTACATGTTTCAAAAATCAATTCTGTAAGGTCTGTTATAAAAACTGCAGTTCACCTTTTAAAAAAATGGTTTTTTAAATTGATTTGAGAGAGAGAGGAAGGGAGAGAAGAGAGAGAAACATTAATGAGATAGAAACATTGATCGACTGCCCCCTGCACAGCCCTTCCTGGGGATTAACCCTGCAACACAGGCATGTGGCGCGTTGGTGCACAGGATGATGCTCACACCAGTGAGGGCTGCAGTGCATCTTTTTAAAAAATATATACGTAGTTTTTTCTTTCAGAGAGGAAGGGAGAGGAAGAGAGATTTTGAAACATCCATGATGAGAGAAAATCACTGGTCAGCTGCCTCCTGCACGTCCCACACCAGAGACCAAACCTGCAACCCAGGCATGTGCTCTGACCAGGAATTGAACCCTGATCTCAATGCTCAACCACTGAGCCACACTGGCTGGGCTACAGTTCACCTTTAACTCCTTCTCAGTGGTGACCATTTTCACTCTGTCTAGCTGATTATTTTACACTAGAGGCCCGATGCATGAAATTCATGCAAGGGTCTCTGCCGCAGCCCCCCACCTGCTGTGGCTTTGTCTGGAAGGAAGGATGTTGGACGTCCGGTCTAATTAGCATTTATTATTATAGATGACCTCTTTATCTCTAAATAACTAAATAATATACTTGTATTACTACTTCTCAATTTTTAAATTTGAGATAGTATCTGCTTTCCCCCAATATAGAAAGTGATGATTTAGCTCCTTCCTACACTCCTTCATCCCTTTTTGTAACCTTACTTACATCAATGTTCACTTTCTACATTATTATGATTATGTAAACGCTATCTATGGCTAAGCCATGCAATAAACTGTGATTACCTTTCCTTTCTTGCATATATTTTGTTTTTCCTGGGTTATTTAGTTTGGTGTTCTATGTACTTTCTCTCATTTAACAGACTCTATATCTGCTTGTTTGCAACATCTTAAGATACTGAGATGTATCATGTAATTCACCAATTTCACCTTCCTGAAAGTCTCCTATATGGTCTGGTTGTACTCTCTGCCTTGTGCACAACAATTACCCTGGGGAGCCCGTTTTCTGTATCCTATTGCCATCTTTTTCTTGGGTTATTTACTCATTTGGGTGGCTGGTGAGATTCCCCAGAGAATTATCTTCCAAGTTCCTGACTTGGAGGGAACAGGACTGGTTGTGCAGGGAGACGTGGTCTCAGCATAATGTGCACAATTCACCACATTTTCAGTAGAGAACCCCTGTCTTCAGTGGATCTGGCTGAGGAACCACTTGGTTTCACCCCCTCTAGAGAAGAAAGCCCTAATCTTTTGTGGACTATAATAAAGCAGGTGAACTAGACTTCTGATTCCTTAAATAGACTTGAATTAGTCCTCCTTGTTTACACCATCTCCGCTTTCTACCTAGTACCAATCTTCAGCCTTTTGGAGTATTATGAAGTGTAAACTGGCTTGGTTCTTAACTTTCCTCACTTTTAGGATTGTTTTTCTAAGGTCTGCTAAATTCATATGCTTTCAGCTTCCAAAAGTTTACTGCTTTTGCCCTCTTTCCTGTTCTTTCGTTGTGGGAATATATCCTTTTTAAAATTCTGTCTTAGCAGGATTTGGGAAGAGAAGGAAAGCATACATGCATTAAAACCATAATTAACTTGGAAGCATTCTTTCCCCAAACTTATTTCACTATACATACTTCTAGCTTTCTCCACGATTCGTCACTCTCCCCACTCCTACCTTGGTTTTGTTTTTACATTCCGAATGTTAGTTATTCTCTTTCTAGGCATCAAGAGACAGTGGATGGGGAGCTTCAAAAAAGCAGAGATGCAGGAAAGAATGGGTAAGTACCTATCTGTTCTCTGATTGCTTTGGGGGCTGTTTCCATATGTGTGTGTGTGTGTGTGTGTGTGTGTGTGTGTGTGTATAATAATAATTATTATTATTGATTTCAGAGAGGAAGGGAGAGGGAGAAAGAGACAGAAACATCAATGATGGGACAGAATCATTGACTGGCTGCCTTGTGCATGCCCCACACTAGGGACTGAACCCACAACCCAGGCATGTGCCCTGCCTGGGAATTGAACTGTGATCTCCTGGTTCATAGGTTGATGCTCAACCACTGAACTATGCCAGCTGGGCCCATATTTTATTCTGAATATATAGATACACAACAGGCATTTGTAAAATACTATTTTATCTATATTAATACTGTTTATTATAATAATACTGTATTATATACTAATACTGTTTTATCTATAACTAGAGGCCCGGTGGACAAAAATTTGTGCACTTGGGGGGGGGGGAGGGATCCGGCCTGTGCCCTCTCATAGTCTGGCACCTCTTGGGAGATGTCCACCTGCTGGTTGAGGTCCGCTCCCTGGGGGATCAGGCCTAAGCTGGCAGTCAGACATCCCTCTGGCAGCCTGGGAGACCTCAGGGGATGTCCACTTGCCAGTGGGGAGCAGGCCTAAGCTGCAGTGGGACATCTTTAGTGCTGCTGAGGAGGCGGAAGAGTCTCCCGCCACCACCACTGTACTGGCAACCATCAAACTGACTTGTGGCTGAGCAGAGCTCCTCCTGTGGGAGCGCATTGACCACCAGGGGGTAGCTCCTGCATTGAGCATCTGCCCCCTGGTGGTCAGTGTGTGTCATAGTGACCAGTCATTCCCAGTCATTCTGCTGTTAGGGTCAATTTGCATATTACCCTCTTATTATATAGGATAACAAAAGTGTAATACTGTAATTAGACTGAAAGTCTTTCCAGATGACCTTCTGGATGAAGCCGGTGCAGGCAACCGAGGGAAGGAAAGCCTACTCTTGCATGATTTTCGTGCATAGGGCCTCTAGTAATATATAAAAGTATAATATAAAGCATGGTCCCTGACAACAGGATCTCAAATTTAGTGGAGAAGTATAAATAACAATTGGGTGCTAAAGGAAGTCAGGAACAGGAAGGCTCAATGTGGCTAAAAATTTGGGAGAATAACAGTTCAAGAAAAATGAAGGCCTTGGCCGTGTAGCTCAGTTGGTTAGAGCATCAAGGTTATAGGTTTGATTGCTGGTCAGGGCACATATAAGAATCAACCAATGAATGCATAAATAAGTGGAACAACACAAAATGAAAAAGAAAAAGTGGAATAAGAAATCGATATTCTCTCTCCCTTTTTCTCTCTCTCTAAAACCAATTAATATAAAAAGAGAAAAGGAAAAAAATGAAATGGTTAGAAAAATTAGTTGTAAAGGAAAGTAGGATTCAATGTGCCTAAGAGGCTGGAAGAGCCAGCTTCTGTTTACTTTCATGCTTTGTCTCCCAGTTACTATTAGATATTTATTGCTTGAATAATATTTATTAAATCCCTTTGTGAAAAGTAGCCAATTTTGAGGGACATTTACAGTTGTCAATCTCTCGCTCAGATGGCACTGTCTCGATGGTGAATGCTACCCTGCCAATTGTAAAAGTTACAGGTGTACCCTGCTTTGAGAGCAATAAGCACCTATTTAAAAATACAACAAAACAAAAACTATTTGTGATGAAAAGCAAAAGTATTTAATTTGTAAGATTTCACTTTACACAAAGCATTTGGTCATTGTGTCAATTAGTCATTTATTGTCTGTCAGCTCCTGACTCACTCTTCTCTGCCCTGCCTTGTGATACTGGAGCTAGACCCTGCAGCAGGCTGCATTTCTCTTCTGTCAGTGGTCTCGCATGTTAAGCTTGCCAACAGAGAGGGTGCTGGTGGGTGGGAGAAGGCAAGACTGAAGCAGGAAGAATAAACTTCCTTTCTACACAGTGACAAGCAGGTTGCCATGCAGGGGTCCCAAAAATGATCACCTTGGAAACATGGCCCTGGTTCAGTGGAGGGGCTCCCTCTGGCTAAGCTTCTTCACCTCCACACAGGTGGCTGCTGCTGGAGTTCACCAGCGGAGCCCCTCTGGCAGAGGGCAGCATGCTCCTGTGGCAGCCCCGTCCTCACTTCAGAGGCCTGAGTCTCAGCCTTGTGGGGGCCTCTTCCGAATTTCTAGGCTCCTCCTTGGTGCACTTTCTTTCAGGCCTGGGTGACATGGCTTTCTGTAGTTGCCACCTCTGCATACCTAGAGCCTTCTTTTACCCTTTTAGAAGTTAGCCACCTTTCACCAGTTAACAATTCTTTATTTAAAAATGTTCCTATTCACATTACTCCTGGCAAATATCATCACACAGAAAGACCAAAAATGGAACACATGTGATACCAAGTAAAGCTGATTCTCAAATCCTAAAAACTGAATTCTGACAATTGCTATTATAAATCTAGAGAAATTGCCCAACACTAATTCTGAATAAGACAACCATAAATATAAGGTTATCCAAACCATGAGTACTAAACACTGAAGAAGAAGAGTAAAAACAAACCATGTCAGAGAAACTTTTGGAGTTTGTTGTGATAAAATTACAAGATTAGTGGCTGACAAGAACCCAATAAATGAAAGAACCTGATTATAAGAAAGCGCTTAATACTGCTTCTCCTGGCATCTTCCTTGCAAAATTAATTAAAACAAGACAGGATATATGAGTCTCATGAATTGAAAACTGGCCCCAAGACCACAAGGAGTGATTATAAACTGCCCTAAATCACATTGAGGAAATTGTCTAGTAGAATGTCCAGAGTATTAAATTGGTTATAATCCCGTATTTCCATTAGTGCTTGGGAAAGTACAGAGTAAGTTAATTAAAGTTTAGTAGACGTGAACTAGAAGATATCTGTGAAAAACAGCATGGTCTAACGTATAAAAGATTTAGGTTAAGTAAGAAAGATTTACAAAAGGTAAACTCTTTCCCTTTAGTACAAATAATTACTATAAAAAGTAATTTTCAACTAGTGATCTCAAAAACTCCATATACACACGGGACTTCTTAAAGTTGACAGGGAATAATCAAAGGTTTTTATCCGGGCTAACTAAGAACACAGCCACCTCAAAGGACCTGAATCCTTTTAGTCTATAGAGATTACAGACTCATAGGGTGAAGAGCATTTGGGTCTATAAATAATCCTTTGTACAGATAGATACCTCATACAGCAGATTGACTTAAAGCCGGAGTTTTCTTTCAAGTGGATTTGTACACTTACAAATACACGGAGACAAAGGCAAAACAGAAGAAGCAAGAGCGGCAGTAACACCAACAGCCAAATTGAATTTTTCACAAAGATATCACTTATGCCTTAATAAAGAAATTGCCTAAGTCCAGAAGTTGTCTGACCTCTTCCATCCTCTATCTGGCACCTATGTGTGTGTCAGGAACTGGGACCCAGTGAAGAACAAAGCAGACAATATAAGAAATAATTACAATATCAAGTTAGGGTATGGGAAGTAGATGGTGCTGGTAGAGCACATATCATAGGCATGAGAGTAAAGGCAGGAGTAACCTAGTCTAGGGGGTTAAGCATGACCTTGCAAATAAATTGACATTTAAGCTAAACCTGTAGTTAGTTGGCTAAGGGGAAGACAAGTATGGGCCTTAAGGAGTGATCAATTAATTCATGGTAGTGCTAAGCAGGCCTCAGGAGAGCACCCAGGGTGGGGACCAAAAGCCTTCCCGTTACCATTGTCCGAGGATTTATGCATGCTCAGCAAGCAAGTTTAGGAGCAGAGGCTTTGGAATCACACAGGCTTGAGTTCTAGTCCTGGCTCTGTCATCCAATACCTTGGGCAATTGATCCTCTCTTTCTTCATCTGTACAATGAAGATAATAACAGTAGCTACAGGAGTAATATCAGGATATGGATAAAGAACTGGGCACAGTGACAGGCACAAATCAGGAAATGTTAGCTGTTGATGTTAATAATAAACAAGAATACTTCTGCCCTAACTGGTTTGGCTCAGTGGATAGAGCGTCGGCCTGTGGACTCAAGGGTCCCAGGTTCGATTCCAATCAAGGGCATGTACCTTGGTTGTGGGCACATACTCAGTAGGGAGTGTGCAGGAGGCAGCTGATCGATGTTTCTCTCTCATCGATGTTTCTAACTCTCTATCCCTCTCCCTTCCTCTCTGTAAAAAAAAATCAATAAAATATATTTTTTTTTAAAAAAGAAAAAAATAATACTTCTGCATATGATAGACTACATCTATAAGTAACTGAAGAAGTGTATATAATTTATTTATTTGTATATGCCTAAATTGCGTAGTAAACGCAAGCTCAGCTAAGTTAAAGTGATATCTTAAAAGGTCCCAAGGGCAAACAAGATAAAACAGGTTGAAAACAAGTATCTCCCAGTCCCAAATAGCACTTTTGCTTACATTCTCTATGCTGATTAAGAAAACCAATTAAAAACTACCCAAGTCAGAAATTGAGAGTCATCCATAGTTCCTGCAACACGGTATCTTCTAAAATGGACCTCCCTGCTTCTACCTGTCTCCCCACTTCGCCACCTCCCCAGCTGGTCATTAGCACCTATAACACACCGGACACTAAAAAGAGAGAGAAATACAGAGAGGAGCAAGTCAACAGTTGCTGCCATCAACTGTTAGAGTACTCTTCTTACAAAAAGGGCAATCGATGTCATCTCCCTGCTTATCATTCTTTAGTTGTCACAAGAGCCTTCAGGATAACGCCTTGGCTCATGTGTAAACCAGGCTCCTTCTTAGCTTTCCATCCCCATCTCCTAACTACTTACTCAGAAGTTCCCCAAACACAGCATGTCTCAGGCCTTTGTCATTTACTAGTACTGTTGTTGCTTATGCTCAGACTACTTCTTGACCAGTGATCTGTGGAGCAATTACCAACCTCCCACATTCCCCCACAACCCTCCCTGTACATCTTTAAAGACGATTTAGGATTACTTTCTCTGACTCTGCCTGAGATAAGTATCTTTCCCTACTGCTCTCCAATAGACTGTAAGTAACGGGACAACAATGTTCTTTATAATCCGTGCTCAGCAGAGTATGTCTGCATAAGCACTCACATATTTATTGAATGATTATTTTTTGAAAACCCAACTTTTCAGTTACTAATTCTTAGAAATTCTTAAGCATAGGTCACTACTCTGGTACCTGAACAGAATTTAGTCCTGGTTATGTAATTCACTTTAGAAATGCTGCCTTTTTTTTTAAGTTGTTACTGTCATGCATTTAAAAAATGTACTTTTTATTGATTGTAGAGCGAGAAAGGGAGAAGGAGAGAGAAACAGAAACACCATTGATGAGACAGAATCATTGATTGGCTGCCTCCTACACACCCTCTACTGGGGATTGAGCCTGCAACCGGGGCATATATCCCGACTGAAAATTGAACAGTGATCTCCTGGTTCATAGGTCAATGTTCAACCACTGAGCAACACCGGCCAGGCTGCATGTCTTAAAACCAGTGGTTGTGCCCTGGCCAGTTTGGCTCAGAGGATAGAGCGTCGGCCTGCGGACTGAATGGTCCAGGGTTCGATTCCGGTCAAGGGCATTTACCTTGGTTATGGGCACATCCCCAGTAGGGCATGTGCAGGAGGCAGCGGATTGATGTTTCTCTCTCATTGATGTTTCTAACTCTCTATGCTTTTCCCTTTCTCTCTGTAAAAAATCAATAAAATATATTTAAAAACAAAAAAACAAAAGAACAAAAAACCAGTGGTTGTTAACCTTTTGGGGGTAACAGACTAGAAGACATAGCTGGTTGACTGTACACAGCTATTTCCTCACTTAATCTTTGTTAACAAAACCTCTAAAAACCACATATTCCAAAGAAGGTCGGTCACATTCTGAGGTACCAGGGATTAGAATTCTGGTATCTTTTTTAGAGAGACACAATTCAACCTGTAATAGAGATCGTTTTAAAAAAATATATAATAAAAAGCTATGTATACTCTCTGGAAAAAAATAAACATGCATATTTATACACATATAATCTATACTAAAAAAAGAGGAATCTGCAAATTGTCCGGGATGCCGTCAGAATAACAGTAACGACCAAACAGCAGGCAGCTTGGGGCAACAAGGCCGGCAGGGGGGTTAGTGAAGGATGACCAAATGACTGAATAGCAGGCTGCATGGGGTGACCAGGCCAACGGAGGGAGGGGGGCAGTTGGGGTCAACCAGGCTGACAGGGAGGCTGTTGGTAGTGAACAGGCCAGCAGGGGAGGGCAGTTTGGGTGGCCAGGCTGGCAGGCAGAAGTGGTTAGGGGCAATCAGGCAGGCGAGTGGTTAGAAGCCAACAGTCCCAGATTGTGAGAGGGATGTGGGATTGGGCCTAAACTGACAGTCAGACACCCCCAAGGGGTCCCAGACTGGAGAGGGTGCAGGCCGGCTGAGGGACTCCCATCACCCCCTCACCTTCCCCCCCAGACAAATTTCATGCACCGGGTCTCTAGTTTTATTTATAATTTCAGGAGATTCATGGACTCTTAGGTTAAGAACCACAGTTATAGAATTTGGCTTTTAGAAATAGCATTCAAAATATATTAAGGCATATTTGTGAAATGTGGCAATCAGATTAAATAAGTTTGATTTCTTCTCTTTAGAGATCATTTAAGGCAGCAGCAATGACAGAGATCACAAACATTCTTTCCTTCTTTCTCAACATTAAAGATTACTGAAAAACAAAGTTAAATTCTAAAGTGAAGTGCCATAAGAAGTCAATAAAAATTTGATCATCAAGATACCTCTGAAGTTGAAATAAAGATCTGGGAATGCCATAGCCAGTCAGCCTTTGGACTAAAGGGTCCCAGGTTTGATTCTGGTCAAGGGCACATGCCTGGGTTGTGGGCTCGATCCCCAGTGGGGAGGAGTGTGCAGGAAGAGCCAATGAATGATTCTCTCTCATCATTGATATTTCTCTCTCTCTCTCTTCCTTCCTCTCTGAAATCAATACAAATATATTAGGGGAAAAAAAGATTTGGAAATGTCTGCAAAACCATGTGTCAAATGATGCACCAACTCCTTTATTACTGAGACTAAGAAGTTGTACATTTTTTCCTTCCATATGGAAATCCTCAGAGCTACAAGTATAGAACCTAAACTGAGATAAAAATTGAACTCTGCCTGGGGGAATAGGTAGACATTATTCGGAGATGGTGGGGTTTGAAATGGTGTTGAAGGATAAGTAAAAGTTTTCCAGATAAAACTGGAGAGGCTAGGTTCATGTTAAGAAGGTCCTTTGTGAAGGCCTGAGGAATTTGAATTTTAATCATGTAGAACTCAAGGAACCAAAGAACTTTTATAAGTAGGAGTATGAGATGATTAGCTTTGTTTTTTTTAAATACAGATCTGTGGTAGCAGAGGACAAACTTCACCAGTGAACACGTCAACTAACAATGTCACACACCTAGAAGATGCTCAATTAATACTTCTTGGTAGACTGACCGACTGAAGCCCTAGGAAAGTGGCATCAGAACTGTAGATTGACATGTAAACAAGGATTAGTCCAAAAAGCCAATACTGGGTATTGACATAAAGATAACATAATTATTTAAGGCTTGACGCTTGTTTTTATTACAGCTCAAAAAGGGGTATTATGATTGTAACCAAATGATGCCAATTCTTCTTTTTTCTACATTAATATGACTTTATATGGCTTAAAATAGGAGAACAAAGCAAATCAATAACCTCATCTAGAGGAAATAAAGCCAAGTAAAATTGCATCTATAACATCGATGTTTATTTCAGTCTGTAAGCCCTTTTCTTGCTGTACAGTCTCCAATCATCCCTGAAATACAAGTGATTGGGCTCTTCTGGACCCACCAGTTAAGGGGAGGGAACATTTATCTACCGTCAATTCGTGGGACACTAATCTCCTTCCCACTTCTCTGATTACAAGCAAGCAGGATGCTAGAGGAAAGGCCTCAACAGAAGCTTTAAAAATAAATAAATAAACCCAGCCCCTTCTGCTCCGGGAATACAGAAAAGACTGGCCCTAATACAAGAGAAAGTGATTGCCCAAACAAAAGCCATCTGAAGGAGGAGCAACCCCACAAGCTAGCCCAGTATTATTGCTGGAAGATAGCAGACTTGTTAAAAATGTATATTTTAATTTTCTGTATTGCAACAGGCCCCAATTTGCCCAGGGATCTAGCTAAGCTGCCATTTTCTACTACGACAGAGTCTAATCTTTATTTAATGGATTTAGCATCTATCTTTACTAGAGTGGTCTCTAAGGAAAAGGGGAGGGGAGAATGAAGGGGCAGAGAAGAGATGATCAGATCCCCCTCCCCCTTTCATCCATTCGGCGCTCATGTTTGTGTTCAAAATTCAATTACCTCCTTATTGATACTTCACAGAGATATTTAAGCTGCAAACATGAAGCCCTGATTTCCCAAGGGGCCATGCCCCTCTCTATTTCACTGCTCTGCTTCCCCCTGGGTGAATTCCTGAGGCGTCCATATTAATAGGTAATCAGTCACAATTCATTTATTAAACAGCTAGCAAGGTTTATCAGCCTGCCCTGATTAGCCCGAAGAAACCACTGAATTCCTAATTTATTTATGGAAATGTAAGTGTCTTTTTGAATTCCATTCAGGAGCTGCAGGAGTGCTTGGTTTTAGCATACTGCAATCTAACAGGCAGCACAAGTAAGCAGAAGTGAGCTTTCCTGGAAGAAGGGGGCTGCTTCCCACCAGAAGGCAAAGAGCAGGGGCCACGCACCACAGAGATTCTTCGCCTGGCCACGGGATTTGGGTCCGAATAATCCTTGGATTAGTACTCATTTGATTGCTTTCTATTTACATAAAAGAGTTTGAAATGTTGTCACTAGGCAGCCATTACTATCCACTGTAACAAAAATCAATCTCAGGGATGCTGCTTTTGATTGGCAGAAAAGTGGCCCTTAATGGAGTAGAATTGAGGACCTCAGTGAGTTAAAAGACAATAATTCTTAGCAGAGTTAAAACCACCACCAGACTAGAATACAAACCAAAGCTACTAAGATAATACTTTTCAAGCATTCATCTTAGAATAGTAACTACACCAGGTCCTGCTTTAATCTTATATGTTTCTAGGCTGCACTGACAAAAGGACTCTGTGTATAATTTCTACAATTTTACTCAATTAACAATTCACCCAAAATTGCCCATTACTAATTAAGAGGCCAATACAGATTAAATAAAGCTCTTAGGAGTAACATTAAAACCCATGTTAACTGCCCCAATAGATGCAATTAGAAAATAAACTGCTTTAGGGACATTAGCAGATCACATACCCTATATTCTTGGTTTAAGTCAGAATTAGGGCTGGCTTCTTCTGAAAAACGATAAAATATAAAAATATAAAAATATAAAGAATGTAGCCAAAGTTCAAATGCCAAGAAAGAATAATGTTAATGCTTATCTTTGCATGGGTTATCCACAGCCAATATTTTCAAATACAAATCTGCCCTCTTCATATCGGTCACTATGATCAAGGACAGTCTCCCCATATAACCTAATATATGCTGTACAAGGCAAACCATAATCATGAGAAAACCAGCAAATCCCAGTTGAGGGATATTCTATAATGTACCTGATCAGTGCTCCCTAACACTGTCAAGGTCATCAAAAACAAAAAAAGTCTGAGACATTGTCATAGCCAAGACTACTAAATGGACTCCGGAACAGAAAAAGAACATGAGAAAAAAACTAAGGAAATCTAAAGTATGGAAAAAATGTAAAAAAGAAGAAAAAAAAGAAGTAAAGTTCGTTAATTATAACAAATGTAGCATAATAATAATAATAAGGGAAAGTGAATGTGGATTATATGGATTATAATTTCTCCTTCACAATTTTCCTGTATCTACAACTATTCTAAAATTTAAATTTTATTTAAAAAACATAAAGTGACAATTGACAAACTATATTAGAAGGTGGCCAAAATATGAATATTTTTATATTTTTACAAGGGAAGGTTGAAGATTATTTTCAAAAAATAATTTTTCATTAAAAATAATAATTTTGAAATACTGAAAGACAATATATCTATAAATAAAAATTTTCATATACATGTTTTTACCTGACAGAAATAGCAAAAGTATATTTAGTTATTAGTTTATTTAGTTATCAATTTAAAATGTATTCTCCAGAAAATGTTATCTCCATGCAAAATGTCATTGATTATTAAATGGAAAACCCCCTAAAGCTCACATGAGTGCACATGTGCTCACACACAAATATAAAAAAAGAAAAAAGCAAACCAGTTGTTATATTAAAATATAACTGAGGGAGGTGTCTGTAAAGAAAATCAATATAACTTCAAACCAAATATAAATACTCTGTACATTGTGTTAATGTTACTGCTTTTCTCCTTGAGTATGGATAATCAAATAAGGACATATGTGCTTTAGCTAAAGATGAAACATAGGCTCAACTGTTCAAATACAGGAACACCCACTATTCCCAGTCCCAATTAATAATTGCATGTATTCGGATTTTGTTAATAACTCTAATGTAAAACATAATAAAAAAATTTTAAGGCTCAATGTTGTTTTTGAATTGTCTAATACATAAAAATAGGATGGCCCTGGCTTCTAAAATACTAGCTGGGGAAAAGTCAAAAAGGAAGCACAATCATAGCAAGCATAGCATAACACCACAAGCAACTGCTGTGGAGTTGGACAGTTTGAATTTGATTCACAGCTCTTGGACTAGCCCAGTTCTTTGTAACTGTACAATGAGGTCAATGGTCCACTTTACTCATGCAGTTGTGAAGCTTTGGGAACTATTTAGTAAGTAGGTAGTCATTAATAATGGCTGTTGAATATATGTTTATCAGTGTTTCTCAGCAGGCACCTGATGACGGCAGGCAGAAAACTTGAGAAACCAAAAAGTAAATTGAACAATATAGAAAGAACTAGAGTCCATCCGTTGAGTGCATTTACATCAACATACCACCCTTAAAGACAATGCACCCACTTGATGCATTTAAGAACCTATACAGAGGGGAAGGCAAAGCAGTTATCTGTCACCTACATTTCATAGATGAGAAAAAGAAAACTTAGGCAGGTTAAGTGGTTTGCCTAAGATCAATTTATAATAATAAAAGTGTAATGTGCTAATTAGACTGGATGTCCTTCTGGATGACCTTCCAGCTGCGGCGGGCAGGGGCCCGTTGCACGAATTTCGTGCTTCAGGCCTTTAGTAGTTAATAAGCAATTAGGACTTGAATGTAGTTCTTCTGTCTTCAAGTGACTATAGTTTATTCTTTGGTCTCCCATTCTGCACGATGGGCATGGTTAGTCTTTTGATTGATAATTATTTTTTTTATTTTTTAATATCTTTTTATTGATTTCAGAGAGGAAGAGGGAGAGAGAGATAAAACATCAATGATGAGAGAGAATCATTGATGGGCTGTCTCTTGCATGCCCCCACTAGGGATTGAGCCCGAAACCTGGGCATGTGCCCTGACCGAGTATTGAACCATGACCTCCTGATTTTATAGGTCATAATGTTCAACCGGAGCCATGCCAATTAGGCTGGTTGATAATTCTTAACTTCTCTGGCATATCACTCTAATTCACATCAATATCCTCTAACTAAAATCCCTGTATGCCACAAGACTTCTTAACCCCAGTGCTTCCATCAAGCATTGCCATTTTAAGAAAATTTCATTAAAAAAAAGAGAGAGAGAGAGAGAGAGAGAGAGAGAGAGAGAGAGAGAGAGACTATTCAAATAGCACTTAATTTGTATTAAAATAACAAAAATATACTGGTCAATCACTTTAATTTTTCTTTTAATTTATATTCAATCACAACCTAACCTCTGTATCAATAAATTTCATTGACATCTTTGTTCAAAACAGTTAGTCATGATCTCAATCTTGACATAAATGTATTCCTAAATAAAAGACAGAAAAGAAAAAAGAAAAAAGACTTCCCAAATCTTTTCTGAATCTTCTATCCATTAACACCCACTTAAAGCAACACTCCATTTAAAACACTTCCTCTTGCAGGCAATCATTCTTGCAGGCAAGGTTTTATATGGAAAACTATGTCCTAGATTTGTGGACTCTGATTCTTATTGGTTCATCCAAAATAGTAGTACATGAAACAATAAATGGACAAAAAAGATTAAAATGTTCTTTCTGGTCTATTTGTCCCAGCATGTGACCCTTTATCACTTCTACCAAAAAAAGTTGACCCTTTATCACTCCTACCAAAAAAAAAGTTGCTAAGAGTTACCCCCATGCACCTACATTTTAACTAAAAACTTTAAAGGGAATACTGCCATCTACTGAATAACTGTCATCAGGAGTCTTTCTCTATTACAGTGCTACCTCATTTAATGACTCTCTGGGAACAAAAACTTTAATGCTAAGGGTATTTATTTTAAAAGCAAATCTTTAAGGCCCAAAAAGTTGTATATATTCTCAGCCACCCTAGATAAAAACACCCCAGAAAACAATTCCTATTGTTCTTATCCAATTCTATAAGGTCTGCTCTAAGTAATATTTTGTAATCTGGGCATTCGGTTCCCTTCCTCTTCAACATCCTCTTTCCTAACTGGCTGGAAAACTAATGCTTGATAACCTTCTTTCACGAGCTTCCCAAGTCAAAGCAGAAAGGCTAGAGAGCTCTCATTTCCACTTAAGGACAGACTAGCTATTAGACTTCAAGGAGAATTTGTTTCATTTCTTATCTTAGCCACTATTTGCCTTTAAAAATATTTTTTTCCAGTTAACTTTTTAAAGCATAATATACACACAAAAAAATGTACAAATCATAATACATGTGAGGAATTTCATAAAGCTAACACATCTGTGTAACCACATACATCTATACAGAGAAACATTACCAGCACCCGAGAAGTCTCCCTCCTCATACCCTCTCCCAGCCACCACCATACCCCCAATGCAGCTGTTATTTTTATTTTATCACCATAGATTAGCTTTGCTTGTTTTGAGCTTTATGCAAATTATACTCTATAATATGTACTCCTTTGTGTCTAGCTTCATTTACTCAAAGTTATGCCCTGAAACCCATTAATATTGTTGCATGAAGCAATAGTTTGCTTATTTTCATGGCTATATAATATTCTGCTTATGAATATATCATAATTTATTTATTCAGCAGAAGAACTTTTATATTTTTGACATACAAATGTTTGCATTTCTATTTCTATATAGCACTGGAATTAAATTATTGGATCATAGAGTATATGACCCGATATTGCCTAAAATAGTTGTACCAATAATCATTTGCCATGTGAAGTCTCCTATTTCTCAGCAAAGGACAAATCTTCCCATTGTAGCAGAATTTGAGACACTTGGAAGCAGGTAATAAGTACTTAGGGGAAGAGAGGTCACAGGTGTTGAGATCATAACATGAGACTTAAAATAAAAAAGGACCTTCCCAGACTCTCAGCACCTCTTTGAGGACTATGACCTAGAGTCCAGGGGTTGCTAGAAGCCTATGCTGAGAACAAAAGATTCTGTACCCCATGTCACTGCACCTTAATAATAACTTATCAGTACGTTTCTTCCATCCAGGTTCTCCCAAACACTCTCTAAACCCTAATCAATACCTCTAACTCCCAGTAAAGATACTAGGTTTTTAGCTTTTATAAAAAAAATATATTTTTATTGATTTAAGAGAGAAAAGGAGAGGAAGAAAGAGAAACATGGATGTGAGAACAGAACATCGATTGGCTGCCTCCTACATGCCCCCCACTGAGCCCACAACCCCGCACGTGCCCTGACCAGGAATCCAATCCAACCAGCAACCTTTCTGGTGTATGGGGTGACACTGGCCAGAGTGATATTGTATTTTTTTGGTTTGGTTTGTGGTTGTTGTTTTTTTTTGGCATTATCTAAGTTGTTTCTTTTAGAACTCAGAGGCTTATTTATTTATTTATTTACTGTTAATCCTCTCCTGAGGATATTTTTTCTATTGATTTTTAGACACAGTGGAAGGGAGGGGTAGAGACACAAAGAGAAAGATCAATGTGAGAGAGAACCATTGGTTGGCTGCCTCCCACACGCATCCTCATTAGGGCCAGAGATCAAGCCTACAATCAAGGTGTATGTGCCCTCAACTGGAATCAAACCCGGGACCCTTCAGTCTGTGGGTGATACTCTAACCACTGAGCAACCGGCTATGGCTCAAAGGCATTTTTATACCATAACTTCCTTCCTATCTGATTACATGGAATGTACTTTGAAGTAAAAAGGTTTCTGAAAAACAAGAATATTACTAAAATTAAATTGGAATTAAATGGGAACCCCTCCTCCAAGATTTCTACTATTCATAATGACAAGGACTCTTGTCAATAATGTGCAAATACCATTCCTAACTTCATTCATGTACTGATCAGGCTTGGTGCAGTCTTATCTCATCATGATGGCTCAACTTAAAGGCAAAAAGGAGACAGCTGCCAGAATATTTTAATACCTATGAATTTAGAGAATTGCTCTACGTCAGTCTAATCATATTGGAGAGTTACAAAAATATCTGCTACAAAAGTGGTGCTGTAAGTGTGTGTCCTATGTGCCTGAGGGTAATAAAACACTGCACAGCCCTGGTCAAAGTCTGCCAAGCTAGAACTGATATACATCGGTGCTGCTGTGAATTTAAAAAACTGTTCTGGCTAATCCTTTTTATTTTTTTAAATAATTCTTGTTTATTTAAATAAGAATTAGCTACAATAGTAACCAACTGCTTCAGTGCTTCAGCATGAGTTGTGCCTAATGAAAATTCAGAAATCATCACTGCATGCCATAAGGAGGTTAACATTTAGCATGTAGAAGACGGGAAGTAAATCAATATATATATTTAAATTAAAGGTCTTGAGACTTTGATGGGTAATAAATCTATTCAGAATAGAAAACAGAAATAACCAACTTCATTGTCAAGGTGCAGGTCAAACTTAGCCCAAGCTAGACATGTTTGATTGTTACTTTATCTTTTTGTTCCCACTTACAGGCTTTAACAGGGTGGCTAAGGAGGCCAAACTATGATGTAAGGTTACTTTGCCTCTTAACTACTTAATTACTGGTCCATATGTGGACAAAGACAAACAAATGATGCCTTTTACTGAACTAGCCAACTCGGCAGCCAACAAGGGAAATGGATGAGGGAAAAAAGGATTTTTACAGGTTAATAAAAAAGAAACCATTACATGGATTCTTACATTTTACATGGAATCACACTGAGGAGGAAATTAATTTGCCAATGATGATATATAGGATTTATTTCTTTCATTCCAGTTTAAATATCACATTTTTAGACTCTGCCCATCCACTTTCAGCTCACTATAATATCTCATTTCTGAACTCCTATGGTACTCAAGTGGCACTTAGGACATAAACCCTTGTTCTGTGATCTTTTTACACATTTGCCTTGTCACCCAAATTAGATTATAAGTGCCTTGAGAGGAGTTGATGTATTTTTGACAGTAAGGGTTTAGCACAGGGGTCCTCAAACTACGGCCCGCAGGCCACATGTGGCCTGCCGAGGACATTTATCCGGCCCGCCGGGTGTTTTTGCCGCCTTGCTTTTTTACTTCAAAATAAGATATGTGCAGTATGCATAGGAATTTGATCATAGTTTGTTTTTTTTTACTATATTGTTCTTCATAGTAGGCAATAAAGAAATGTTTATTTATTATGATAATATCTAAATCATAAGAAAGAGAATTGCACCCTTAGTAGGGTCAGATCTAATCTAATAAGAGTAATATGCAAATAGACCCTCACTCAGTTACATCTAGGCCACACCGACCAGCAAAGCCACACCCACCAGTCAATCAGAGCAGCTGTATGCAAATTAACCCAGCCAAGACGGCGGCCGGCAGCCATGGAGCTAGAGCAAACAGGAGGCTTTTATTGGAGAAAACTGCCTGCCTAGGCCGGCTGGGCCTCTGCTCAAGGCAAATTATAGAAGCCACGGAGCTGAAGTAAACAGGAGGCTTCATTGACTGCCAGGGTCTGGGCTCAAGGCAATGAAGTTTCAATTACAGAAGATAAATAAACCCCAGAAACCTGATTCCAGCCAGCCTTGCTGGGATACTGGGTCAATGGGAACTGTGGGCAGCCTGAAGACGGCCCTCAGCCCCTCATCCAAGCTGGCCAGGCACCCCAGTAGGGACCCGAACCCTGAAGGGGATGTGGGCAGCCTGAAAACGGCCCTCAGACCCTCATCCAAGCTGGCCATACCCCCATGGGGTGAGGGTCCCCACTGGGGAGCTTGGCCAGCCTGCAAACAGCCATCAGCCCTTCAGCCAGGCTAGGCAGGCACGCCAGCAGGTGGACATCCCCCAAGGGGTCCCAGACTGTGAGAGGGCACAGGCCAGGCTGAGGGACCACCCAGAGTGCACAAATTTTTGTGCACTGGGCCCCTAGTAATTTACATAAAAACCCAAAGGGGTAACTTAATTCTTTTCAACCATATCTTACTGCATTTTATAACAAAAATTATATGCTACAGGTTATCACAAACGTGGGAATTCACAACATTCCCTCACAAATGTCAAGGTCTAAGCTTGAAAGCAAGAAGTTGACTCTCTTATTTACCACAGAAATGCCAGATGCTCATTTTATAGGCAGATTTCATAAGCCTAACATTTAATGAGAAATTGTTAGAGCTACATTTGGCAAGAGAAGAATATCTTTCAGATGTTGAGAATACCAGCACAAGAATCTTTTTGCTTCATTCTTTCTGGAGAGATTAACTAAAATCATTTGGCAGTTAAAAATAATTTGAAGTTAAAAACCTTCATGGTAAATTCTCTGTTGAAAGATCAAGTGCATCTGCTGAAATGTATTTATTTCATTTCAGTGTAAGATGGGAGAAAATAGTACTTAAAAGACAGAAAATAAGTGTACAAAATCAGAATGATGTTCTGTTAGACTGCAAGCATTATTTACAAAGCTCTTGCAAGTTACTTATTTATCCGACAAAGAATTTTACCTATTTCAAAGCTCATCCCACTTGTACTAGCTCCAGGAAACTGATCTGTGTGAGCTCTGGACTCACTGCAGATTCTGCCTATAGTAAGAAACTTTGCTCCTGCCCGGCCAGCATGGCTCAGTGGTTGGAACATTGGCCCATGAACAAGAAGGTTATGGCTCGATTCCTGGTCAGAGCACATGGCTGGGTTTTGGACTTAATTCCCAGTAGGGGGCATGTAAGAGGCAGCTGATCCATGTTTCTTTCTCATCAATGTTTCTATCTCTCTATCCCTCTCCTTTCCTCCCTATAAAATCAATAAAAATATTTAAAAAAAAGAAAATCTGATCCTAAATTTACCTAATTTGCTTAATAGATTCATAATCTTCTGATGGTTTAAGAAAACACCCCTAACCTAATTTGATCAGAAAGTCAAAATGTCATCAAGAAAAGCAGGTGTAAGTCTAAAGGTTGGCAAATTTTTCCTGTTAAGTGCCAGATAGTAAATATGTTTAGCATTGCAGGCCATACTTAGTCTCTCATCTCATACACTTCTGTTTTTGTTTTGTTTTTATTTTACAACTCATTAAAAATGTAAAAACCATTCTTAACTCCAGGGAACACAGAAACAGGCCATGGGCCATAGTTCGCCAATCTTAGTTTAGAGAAATGCTGTACAGTGGAAATGTTCTCTCTGTGCTACCCAATATGGTAGCCACTAGCCACATGTGGCTATTGAGCATTTGCTAGTGCAACTAAGGGATTAAACTTTTTATTTTATTTAATTTTAATTAACTTTAAACAGCCACATTCGGATAGTGACTATGGTTTTGAACAGCACAGATCTGGAGGATAGCCCACAAGACTCCCTGAAATCTCTGTACACCTGCCTCCCAAAAATCTACTGAAGGTTTGAATAAAAAGTAAATTGCGTATAAAGAGTAATTGTTATTAATAATAAACTCTAATTATTAAGTTAAGCATTGTGCATTAATTCAAATGAGTAACATCAAGGAGAGGAAAAATATCATATAAGAAACCTAAAACAAAACTAGTTGGAATTCTATAATTTACTAGGGGCCTGTTGCACAAAAATTTGTGCACTCGGGAGGTCCCTCAGCCTGGCCTGTGCCCTCTCGTGCAGTCTGGGACCCCTCTGGGGATGTCCATCTGCTGGTGTGCCTGGCCAGCCTGGCTGAGGGGCTGATGGCTGTTTGCAGGCTGGCCAAGACCCCCAGTGGGATCCCTCACCCCATGGGGTGTGGCCAGCGTGGGTGACGGGCTGAGAGGCACTTTCAGGCTTTCAGGCTGCCCACAGTCCCTTCAGGTTTTGGGTCCTCTACTAGGGTACCTGGCCAACCTGGGTGAGGAGCTGATGGCTGTCTGCAGGCTGGCCAAGACCCCCAGTGGAGTTCCTTACCCCATTGGGGTATGGCCAGCATGGGTGATGGGCTGAGGGGTGCTTTCAGGCTGCCCACAGCTCCCATGGACCCAATGTCCCAGCAAGGCTGGCTGGAAGCAGGTTCCTGGGGTTTGTTTAACTTCTGTAATTGATACACTGTTCCTTTAAGCTGAGCCAAGGTAGGTAACGAAGTTCACAGCCAGGACTGCTGTTTGTTTCAGCTCCCGAGGCTTCTAGGATTGATACTTTGTTGCAAATATGATGTTTGCCTGTAGCTGGGAGAAGTCCAGCCCGCCTGGCAAACAGTTTCACTTCAGCTGCAATGGACGCTGCCTGTTTATTCAGCTCCGTGAGTTCCAGCCTCCATCTTGGCTAGGTTAATTTGCATATAGCCGCTCTGACTGGCTGGTAGGCGTGGCTTAGGCATCCCGAAGGGATGGTCAATTTCAATATTACACTTTTATTAGATAAGATTACGCTTTTATTAGATAAGATTAGTATGACATCTCTTTAATAATATTTAGGCAAATCGGCACTTTGAAGTGTTGAGAAAATGAGTCTAAAGGGCTTTGAATTTAAAAAGATATACAATGTTCCTTTTTTTTTGTTAATCCTCAACTGAAGACATTTTTCCATTGCTTTTTAGAAAGAGTGGAAGGGAGGGGAAGAGACAGAGAGGAACATCAATGTGAGAGAGACACATCAATTGGTTGCCTCCCACATGCACCCTGTAAGGCTGCAATCTATGTATGTGCCCTTGATCGGAATCTAATCCAAAACCCTTCAGTCCACAGGCTGACTCTCTAAACACTGAGCAAACAAACCAGGCTAGGGCACAATGTTCCTATTTCTAATAGAAGTGAAAATTTCTATCACTCAATTTGAAGACAATGCAACTAAAATTAGGTTTCTGTTTGCCTGAGAAGACAATTGATTTCTTCCATCACTGACCTGAAATGCTCCTAAAAAATTGCTTTGCTTCATTCATCACACTGCTACTCCCAGTAAGGCCCCTGAAGTTCATGAGACACAAACTTGCTTTGTTAGCCAAGTTGTTACACACGAAACCTAGGTCCTCATTTCCACCTGCTGACAAATCATTTCCCACGTCCATTAATGCATTCACCTGATTCTTGGAGCTTCTGAAGTAGAAAATGAGGGGGAAAACACTCATTCAACTTTGAAGGAAGCATGCAGTCAATGCCTTTAACATTCATTAAAGGATATTTGTTTTCCCCTTACCTATCTGGGACAGAATACTTCTCATTTAAATAAGCAAAAATTTTAAATACACAGCAGAGTGCATAACACTACACATATGTATATTGATAGTTTATGACAAAACTCACACCATCCTCAAACCCAAAGTTTCACCTTCATTATTTCCTATTTTAAAGCAGTCCTGGAAGAAAAGGAAAATTACTTCCTGTAAAATCATAGGTGAACCATAGAACACAAATCAATGAATTGTAACCAGTTAGTATAATAAGTATTCACTCATAAGGTTTAAGTCAAACTACCTACTAAAAATCTATAATTGATACATCCAGTGAAAGTCTATGCAGCAACTGGGAAATGAGGTAGATCTATATGCACTGCTGTGGAAAGATATATTGTTGGCTGAAAAAAAACAAAAGTCACAAAACAGAACATACATTATAATCTCATCTGTATGTGGTAATATACATAAACTTGATTATGCATAGAATATGTTTGGAAGTGTTTCGTGGATAAAGTGTTGGTGATGATTACCTCTGATACATTCAGCAGGTAAGGTTTTTACTTTTCACTTTATAGCCTTCCACACTATTGAAAAACTTTTTTTAAATCAAGAGGTTGTATTACTTATATAAATTTAAAATGTTCCTTTAAAAGCCTAGAGAGATCTCTGTAGTGGTACCCCAAAAGACTAAAATGTGATGGCCCTTCTTTATTGTTGCATCTCCCTTTCCCTCTCTCCCTTTCAAATCAATAAAATAAGAAGCAATCAATCAATAAATAAAAGAAAAAATCAGAGCTGTTCCCTTTCTACTTAAGCCACTATAATGCTTCTAAAACTGTTTCTCTCAATGAAATTCTATAGTCGAGAGGAGAGAAAAGAGTCACACAATAGTATTACAAAAAAAAAAATAATAATAATAAGGCACACTTCAAATGGGGCCTTAGGAGGACAAGACAATCCACAAGTGCCAACCAGCTCCAGAGCTATAAATCTCCCAAGAGAGGCATCGCATTTCAATTACCATCACTAACATTACCTATTATTTGGCCTGCTCCAATCCCTAAGGCAGGCAGCTAGTGATGACAATACCCAGCCTCTTCTTGTAAAACAATTCATTAGGCAAAGCAGAACAGCTGGGGCAGCCACGTGCGAGTTCTTAAAGCACCACCCCACTGAGACCTCTGGCCCAGATTTCCCTCTCAGTGAGGGACAGCCACCACCCCTCTGACAGCTGTAGAGTCCTCCAGGGGCACTTCAGGTTTAATCAGTACTTCCTGAGCTGGAGAGGGCCATTTGATTTCTAACATAAACTAATGGCACTTCTGCTTTTAGTAGGTTACACCAGCAATCAGATAAGAGGCTTTAGGGCATTTTTATCTTGTTCAAATGCTCCAGAGCTAATGAGGCAGCAAACGATATTGTCATAGAGCCCCAGTGTAGCTATATTATCCAATAAACAGACTCTTTCCAAGACAGGTTTAATATGGATCGAAGAGGTAAAGAAGGCTAGCTTAATATTGATCCTATTGAGAGGATAAGAATCCAGTCACCGTAAGTAGAGCAAAATCATGCATATTCTGTAGCAAGGTGCTACTTTGTAAGGGGTTGTCTTTAAATCCTGAATAAAATGCTGATTTTTAGCAGCATAAACCTAGTAGATTTATGTAAGCTAAGTTTTCAAAAAATGCTTCTAAATGAATCTATTTATTTCCATGTATTTTGCTGAAAAGTATTTTTAGGAGTTAGATTTTTTAAAGTAGCAATAAAGCCATTATAAAAATAGCTTATTAATTATACACTATGTATTAATTATATTAATATTATAATAAATAGTTTTTTAACTAGCCAAATGTATTTTTAAAAATATATTTTATTGATTTCAGAGAGGAAGGGAGAAGGAGAGATAGAAACATAAATGATGAGAGAGAATCAGTGATTGGCTGCCTCCTGCATGGTCCCTCACTGGGGATAGAGCTTGAAACCTGGGCATGTGCCCTGACCAGGAATCGAACCATGACTTCCTGGTTCATAGGTCAATACCCAACCACTGAGCCACACTGGCCAGGAGTTAACTAGCCATTTTTAACTAGTAACTTTTGCTATGCTAAATAGTACAGACTGCCTTTAACTTCTTTTGTATGTGTGCTTTGTTTTTTACTTTAACTCTTTATTTTTTTGTCTTTAACTTCTAAATATTACCAGAGCCCATATCATACAATATAGGACCTCAGAATTCATCCAATAATCCAATTATTCATTCATTAATGCCAACAGCCTATTATAATCAATGTTCTGTGAGACACAGTGAAAATAAAAATCAGCCCTTGGATCATAGTCAGGCTAACTGCATAACAGATAGTTTTACTTAATTTTTTTTCTCTAATCTGTTTTGGTAAATATATGGAAATCAGAGAACCAACTGTTTCTCTTCTCTATAACTAGAAATATCTATAGCAGGTTCTTCTCAGAAGTAAATAGAAATATTAATAAGCTGACCATTAAAAGGTGTCAATATTAAAAGCTGACCATTTCTTAGGTGATTTGCCTCCCTAAAGATTAAAAAAAGCTAATATGGCCCTAGCCCATTTGGCTCAGTGGATAGAGCGTTGGCCTGTAGACTGAAGGGTCCCAGGTTCGATTCTGGTCAAGGGCACATGCCAGGGTTGCAGGCTTGATCCCCAGCGTGGGGCATACAGGAAGCAGCTGATCAATGATTCACTTTCATCATTGATATTTCTATCTCTCCCTTTCTCTTCCTCTCTGAAATCAATAAAATATTAAAATTTAAAAAAAAGAGCTAATACATTCTAATGTTTACTTCTTTGGAAAAACAGCAAAATAAATGAATAAATATTCTGCAAGATCTCTAAAAGAACTTGTTGGGCAGTCACTTATTTATGAAGTACCAGACATAAGAATCAATCCATAACCATTTTTTATAGTTCACTCAAGATAATCAACAAATTATAAGAAGTCCAATTCACAGATTAATATCCATACACACACCTCTAAAATCACTGATCTGAGCTTCTCAACATAACCATCACCTCACATTCTTCTGCTTCTACTAATCCATCACTGCTCATGCTCAGGTCTCTTGTTTCCTGTGGCAGAGAATGGTGGTTGCTTATCTCAAATACTCTCTCCTTCCTCTTTATTAACAAAACAACAATTTAAAAAAATTTTTAAGCCTCCCCTGAGAATATGTTTATTAATTTAGAGAGGGGGAGGAAGAAACATTGATCATCTGTCCACAACTCCCCCCATGTGCCCTAACCAGGAATTGAACCGGCATCCTTCATTCGGTGCACGGGGTGATACCCAACCAAACCACACTGACCCGGACCAACACAACAATTTTTATCAAGAAAAATTACAGCCTAGAATAAAAGATTAGTCTTTTGCAGCTAGGTAGGTCCAGATGACTACATTCTCTGCGACTTCCAGTAGACTGCTTAAAAGGAAAGGAGTTAGCTCTGTGGAACACCATTTTTATTCTTTTCCCTTCCCACCTTCTTCTGGTCTACAATTCAGGCTTGATGGCTAGAGCTCTAGCAGTCATCTTGGACAATGAGGTATCCTTTAGGAGGGAAGCCATGATCTAAGAAAAGTAGAATGCAAAGAAAGGCCTTCGTCCTTGAGAACACTGTGGAGCTGCCTTACCAGCCTGAGCCTGTCTACCCCCAGCTTTTATTTTTGTGGGAAAAAGGAAATTTTACCTTGTGTAAGTCACAATTATTTTGAATTTCTTTTTATATGTAGTTGAACTCATTCTACCTAATACACCTAATATTCACAAGCTTTTAGTCTATAACCCTGATAGTAGTTTAAAATGTTCATTTCAGAAATGCCTTAACAATACTTTAGCAAACAAAACTGAAGTTTTATAATGCATACTCCACTTCTACCCTGAATGTATCCTGAGTTACAAGGGCTTAGAATCTTGAAATCATTTTGAATCTTGTGCCTCTCTAGTCTCTTATAATTTCATATTTATTTCCCCCCTAAACATCCCCTCCTTGTATGCACACTGTCCTATCTAGGACAAGCAGTCAATGCATTCTTAGCCAGCGCCAGCTCCCTAGGTAGTCTCTAGGACCTATCACCGTACCCTCAATTCTCTCGGGGGACTGCTATCAAGGCGTTTGAAAATAGTTCCTCTTGTTCTTCAGGCTTTCCATAATCCAGCTCCTCCTTTTCCAACTTTTAGTACTCTAGCTAATTCATACTCAAAAACTGTTTCCCAGTCAGAAGTGTCTTCCTTCCTCCCACGTGCAAATATTAGCTGTCAAGTCCTACTTGAAATTTCATCTCTTCTAAGAAGTGTTCCCCCAGTTCTTTACTTCATTTTTTCCTGCTTTGGAATTTGTAGAACCCACACTCAGAGAGGAAAGCATGGCGAAAGACAGATCATGAACAGCTGGAAGGCCAAATTAAAGTGTTGGGTTTTTTTTTATTTTATCCTAAGAGCAATGGAAGACCATTGATGGATTTTAAGTAGGGAATGAGATCACATCTCAATTTGCAAACTTTCAAAAATATTACTGTGGCTGCACAGTGGAGTAGTTATTGGAGAAAAGATCAATTCTACAGCTAATTTGGTTAGGAGAAGGGGAGAACACCAGAAATAGATTAAAGAAGCTTGATAAGACAGGATTGTTGTAGAGGAAGAATTTGAAAGTCAATATTCTAAAGGAACATGAGAGTCATTTGAGTAAATATATATTCAGCATAAGGAAAAAGAGCTGGTGTGCAGAATTTAGCTTTAAATGTTCTCCTATCAAGAATGTATTGACAGTTACAATGCCTGAACCTTACTTGGGTCTTGGTTTTAAAAAAGCTACACAAGATTTTTAGAAACAATTCAAGAATTCTGAATGTGTAAGGGCATTAGATATTTTGCAATTTTTGTTATGGAGGAAACTGTTCTCTTTTTAAGAGATGTGTTCTGAAGTATTTAGGGGTAAAGTGCCCAATGTCTAAATTTTACTTAGAAATAGTTCAAGGAGGAAAATAAAGTATATATGGAGGCTCACTGAGTATTTAAATTTTTTTCATAATGAACTATCAAAGGTAAATGAGATTTAATGGTATTCTTGTTAAATTAGTGAAGAGGGGCTTTCCTGACTTATTTCTGGCATTAATACGCATTTACCTAATAATCTGAAATATTTTTTTTAACCCATAGTTCCAAAGAAGGGATCTTAAAAAGTGAAACATCACATGAGGATTTTCACCCAAGATGATCCCTTCTACAAGCAGCTAACAGATAGATACCCCAGCCCGCCCTTTAGTTCCAAGCCTGGATACTCTTGGATTTCATTCTCAGCTTGATTAAGGACAGTGAAAAAGAAATTGCTTGTCCTTTTTCAATCTGGAAACATGTTACCAAATCATTCTCCTGTGCCTATGTTAATCCTTTAATACAAAGTTATCAGTTCCTGCTGTGGAGCCATTTCAGAGAACAGCAGGTACACAGATTTATATTCAAATAATTGTTTATTGTGTTGCTCTTTTCTTACTGTCATTATCCTCTAACACTGTGAGACTGTTGGCTAATTCAACTCTTGTTTTTACTGAATTTGACAGCTGACAGTAGCAGAAACAGAAGCAGACAACCATAAGCTAGTTTCCCTCAAACCAGGAGAAAAAAATGCTTCCCCTGCAAAGCCAGAATACTATACCTTCCCCACCCCTAAAACGATTTCCTGGGAGGAGATAGTCTTAGTAATAACAAACCTTTCATCCTGAGCAATCAGAAAGCTTAATTCTATAGTCAGACCTAGCTAGAAATCTCACTCTACTTTTGACAAACTAAATAGGCATAGAGGTAAAACTTAACCTAGTTCAAGCTCACTGTGCTTACAATCAGATTGTATCTAGTGGATAAAGGACAAAAGTAAATAAATAAATAAATAAACAATGTCAAGCACCTCCAACCTGGCATTCATTAAAGAAAACAATTTTTTAAGTTCATTAACAAAATAGGGAGTTTACTGCATCAAGTTAAAAGGATGTCTTGAGATTTTATTGGTTGATTTTTGTAATGTTATTTTGTATGTTTGTTAAATTGGACCCAGTAAGCCATACACTAGAAGTCCCCCCAAAAAACTAGAATTAATTACAGTGTAACTTCACAAGCTTACTCCATGAAGACCACTGCTTCGCGTGACTAGAAAGAAGAAAATGGGTGAAAAAAAGTGTGTTGAGAGCACACGACTTCTAACAGTCATGAAAAAGCCATTAATAATAGTTGATGTAGTCATCATCAAAACTTCAGCTGGCCCCACTCTTGAGGAGCAATGAATGTTCTGAAAGAGAAATTCTGTTTTAATTCTAAGAAAAGAAAAAGGGAAAAATGAAAAAAGACACAAGTTTAATGATTAATAGTAATAGAAAGGAAAGCCATCTTAAAGGTATTGTTTAAAATGAAGTTAGAAAGGATTTTTCACATCTACCATCTACCATATCAATATAAGATGCATTTTCACTTACAAAATAAACATAATCCATGCTATTTTCAACACGCAGTTATCCAACAAAAGGCCACCTGACCTTAAACAAACAAACAAACAAACAGAGGTCAAAATCTAGTATCAATTTCTATCCTACCATTCATTCCTACTAATCTCCCAGCAAGTTAGTGCAAATCAAAGCAAGCACTTCAGTGCTGCAGGTAGTGAAGCCTGTTCCTTTCCCAAGAGAGGCCTGTAAAACAGGACAGTCACTGACAGCAGTACAATTACTGACACAGATACAGACTTTATGGACATGTTTATCTCCGCTGTAAATCCACACTCTCTCTCCACTCCGATTCATGAGTCATAAAGAAATTGCAGATAATGAAAAACTTGGGGAAATTTACAGCATGTCGGAAACCTCAGACAGCCAGAAGAAATTAAAGAGCTGACTAGGGATAAATCACACAGGTACAATTAAAACTTCCCGCATACCTCCTTCATTTCCAAACTGAGGCACAATCCAATGGAGCTGATGAAAAGTTGAGGTCATGACTCCTCCGGCTGTAATCATTTCTTAACTAACTGCATGTTAAAATTAGCCAATTCATGGTCCCGTGTAAATGCTGATTTCTTGCTGCCACTTTGATTTCCTTCGCTCTCCACTAGAAGCACTCACAGAGCAATTCTGTCTAAAAACAGGCCAAATTGCAACAAACAATAAATGGAAAGGTTATGTCCTATCTGCCACAGCCATCTCTGTAGGTGCAGGACATCTTTACCATTGCCACTGTGGACAGAGCATTAAAATGAGAAAGTGGAGCTACAATGGATGAATGAAATTGGAGGTTTCTTCTTCTCAATAAATAACAATTCTGAAGGTTTCATTTGATCTCTTTTCAACATTCCAAAGGAGATTTTAAAGGACTGTTATGTTTGATACTAGAATAAGAATGACTTCTGGTAATACTTGTTTTTCAACAGTGGACTGAGTTAGTCCCACACTTTTAGGGACTATCTCTACATGAACTTAAAAGTGGTATGGCTTTAGCTAAGGTGACCAGACGTCCCGCTTTTTAACAGTTTGTCCCGCATCCCTTTAAAAAAGTCCTGATTACTCTTTGTAATATTTTAATAATAAAAAAAAAAAAGAAAAAGAAAAAGAAAGGACCCCCCCCCGCCATCAATGGTGTACTGCTTTAAATCTGGTCACCTTAGCTTTAGCAATACTGCCTCAACTACCCAACTCTTGTTTTTCACATTCATTCAGCCACTAAGGCTACTAAAGGAAAGGACAAAACAAAAAGGAAAAAAAAAGGCAAAACAAAACCCCAGACTTTTCCAGAATGTATTACTGTTAATTAATATGCAACTCTTGGTCCAACATAGCAAATCAAAAAAATAACAAAGATAAGAAACAATCCTATCTAATAAAAGAGTAATATGCAAATTAACCATCACTCCACAACAAAGATGGTGGCTCCCATAGTGGCTGGGCAGGACGCTGGTGGTGTCACCCTGGCAATGTGAGCCCAGCAGGCAAGGGGGGCTGCAGGCAGCATCCAGCAGGGCCTGCTGGGTGGTGGTGGCGGCAACCGGCGAGTAGGCAAGTGAGGCCTTTAGGCAGCATCCAGCAGCACCCACATCCTCGTGGTACGGAGCAGGCAGGCCTTGCAGACGGCAGAGAACCACGGGGAGTGGGCCCAAGATGTCAGTAGCACATCCCCTGAGGGTTCCCGAATTGGAGAGGGTGCAGATCGGGCTGAAAGTCCTGCCCACCCCACCCCCAACCCCCGCACGAATTTCATGCACTGGGCCTCTAGTGTCTAGATAAAAAGGCTTAACAGATCAACACCACTTAAGATTAGAATAATGTGAGTTAATTTTGGCCCTCTATTCTATAAGCTTATAAAGTCCCCAGTAAAAGAAAAAAAAAGGAAGATTCTATCACATGCTGCACTCTTCCATTTCCCCTAATTCTTTAGATGAAATTAACAAACACAAGAGCTCTCTGGAAAGCAATTTAGCAGAACACAGATTTTACCAACTAATTTCTATATAACTAAGCCAAACCAAGAGTGTCAACAAAGTTATACATAAGTAAATACTAATATTTCTGCATCTCTATAGAATGAAGCTTCAACCAAATTAGCTCTAATATGGTTTTGAAATTCTGAGCTCTGTCAAAGAAATGAAGGTTAACAGGCTTTTTTAGAGGTAATATAGGATGCAATTGACATGGTTTTGATTTTGTTCCTATTTGACCCCTTGATGATTTGCAGTCCATTTTATACTTCAGAGAACCCAAATGTCATTTTCATTTAATACAGTAAGATTTTATTCTCCATGGAATAAAAACAATTCTAAGGAAATACTGAGAGTTTCAACCCAGATATCACTACCATAGAAAAAGTAGTTCAGACCTAGCTAATGGGTCTCAATTGTATTCACGCATAATCATTAGACATGGTGTCTGATCTGCTTTTACTTATAATGAAAAGTTCCTTAAGTTCATAAGTGTCAGACTGATGTCCTGTATCAAACAAGAGCTGTTTAATAGAGGCAGTTTTATTTACAAGTCCCCAAGAGAGAAATCATATTTTATCAAGTGTTTGAGTGAAGCCAAACTATTTACTCTTATTAGTCTGAAAACAATGATATCCCTGAATTAAGAATTAGAAAAATTGAAGAAGAATTTAAAAAAAGAATTAGAAAACTTAGATTCTTGTCCCAGTTTTGCAAGTAACTAGGTGACTCTGGGCAAATTATTGAAGCTCTGTGAGCCTCAGTTACCTCATCTGTTGAAATGGGTATATAGAACAGTAGTAAGAATTAAATGGGAAAACACATTTAAAGAAACACAGCAGGCTGTAATACTTTCAAAAATAAAGATAAAGTTTAAAAAAGGAAACATGGAAGGTTTAAAAATGTTACTTGCCTTTCCCTCTTCATGAGACATGATTCAGATACCTGGTTCTGTCACTAATGAGCTATGTAGCTGTCCTTAGCCAAGTCACCTAGTGTCTTTAGACTTTTATTTCTGTATCTGTAACATTAAAGGGTTGGGACTCAATGATTTCTAAAGATTCCCTTCCAGCTCAAACACACTATGATTACCAATTCTGTCACTAAATTACTGGGTGACCCTGAAAAAGTCACTTCATTTCTTTAAACCTCTGTTTCCTTATCTTTAAATACTGGAAGATGAACCAATAGAAAAGTAGACAAGGAATATACCAGGAAAACCAATAAAGGACAAACAAGTTGCCATTAAACATAACTTTATAAGCAATCAAAGAAATGTATATAAAAATACTGAAACAATTTTCACCTATAAAATGGGCAAGTATTAAAAAGTTTAGCAATACTTAATGTTGGCTAAGATGTAGGAATACAAGTACTTCCATTTACTGTTCTTAGAAATATAATTTGGACAAGTCTTTCTGAAAGTAATTTCGGCAATATGTATAAAAAAATTTTAATGTGCCATTCATGTTGATCTAGAGCAAAGGATGCAAGTGCAGCATGCTTTACTTATGATTACTTAAAGTATGTTATTTATGTTAACATGTAGTGGGTTTATTTATATTTTTAAAGTAATTAATAAATATTAAAGTTTTTTCTGTTGTAATTTCTAAAACAGTAAATATAGGTATAACCCACAAAAACAAGAGCTTTTTGGGATCACCATTAATTTAAAGTGAAAAGAAGCCCTGACACCAAAAAATATGTGAACCACTGTTCTAAGGTGATCATCCTCATTTCATAAATGAAGAATCTAGGGCTTAGAAAATTAAGTAACTTGCCTAAGTGGTAGATTGAGATAATAAAGCTGTTATGACTCCAGAACCCAAGCTCTTAATCACTATTCTGTCCTTTCCTATTAGCTATTTATCATCTAGCTCCTACCTACTTATCTCCAGGTAATTGTTTTTTCCCTTATATCACATTCAGGTCATCATTTTTCTCCACTACCCTTAGTTACCTCAAACAGAGGTATTTTTTAAGCTATATTATGAAAAAGCAATTCCTACAAGTTGTTCACTACAAAAGATAGTATACATCCTCTCAAACCTTTTTAAGAATCTCTTCTTAAAAACAAACTTCCCCAAACGTCCACAGTAATATCAACAATTATTCTCATCTCCCTACGGACATACTTTGGATCCATGAAACAGCAACTTAAAATCACTACTCAGATGTTTTACATTAGTTACAATGTATTCACTTTAAAAATATTTTTCAATTGATTTTTAGAGTGAGAAAGGAGGGGGAAGAAGAGGAAGAGGAAGAGGAAGAGAGAGAGAGAGAGTATGACTGCTAAAGACAATGACATGGAAAAATGTCTACCCGAATATTGAGCAAAAGAAGCCCAAAACAAAGACTACATAATTTATAATTCATTTACATAAATATTTTTAAAAGCAAAAAATTTTAATGATATTATAAATAACTAGAGGCCCAATGCACGAAGATTTGTGCAAGAAAATGCCTTCCTTCCCCTGGCTGCTGGCACCAGCATCCCTCCGGCACCCAGGACCTGGGCTAAGCTTTGCTCCAGCTGGCGCCAGGCATCTGGGATGGGGGCTGCTTCGCTCTGGCCACTGCTTCCACCCACCGGGGGTTGCTCTGAGCCACACCATGGCTACTCGGAGTACGCCCCCACCCAGGGTGTGTGTCCGCTGGGGGGGCGGGGGGGGGGGCGGGCAGCACATAGTCCCCTCCGCCCATCTGCACAATAGCTTCTCCCGAGCAGTCATGATGCAGCCTCCCCCTGAGCCAGTTGTGATGCCTGGTTAATCTGCATACTACCTGTTTACATACCCAATCTAATAAAAGAATAATATGCTAATTGTGTTACTCTGCTACATCCCAAGCCACGCCCACCAGCCAATCAGAGCAGCTGTATGTAAATTAACCCAGCCAAGATGGCGGCCAGCAGCCACAGAGCTAGAGCAAACAGGATACTTCGTTGCCCTGGCAATGGAGGAAGCTGCCTGCCTAGGCGGGCTGAGGCCTCCACTCAAGGCAATAAAATTTCCATTATATAAGATAAATAAACCCCTGATACCTGTTTCCAGCCAGCCTCTCTGGGAGCTTGGGTGGCTAGGGGCCGTGGCCAGCCTGCAAACAGCCATCAGCCACTCACACAGGATGGCCCCACCCTCATGGGGTGAGGGTTCCTGCTGGGGGGCTTGGCCAGCCTGCAAACAGCCATCAGCCCCTCACCCAGGCTGGCCAGGCACCCCAGGGGGGGGACGCCCACCCTGAAGTGACTGTGTGGCCGTCCTGCAAACAGTTATCAGCCCCTCACCCAGGCTGGCCAGGCACTCCAGCGGGAGCCCCACCCTGAAGGAGCTGTGGCCAACCTGCAAACAGCCATCAGCCCCTCACCCAGGCTGGCTAGACACCCCCGGGGGGACCCCCACTCTTAAGGCCAGCCTGTAAACAGCCATCAGCCCCTCACCCAGGCTGGCCAGGCACCCTAGCGGGACCCCCACCCTTCAGGGCAAACCAGCCGGACCCACCAATGCACCAGGCCTCTATCCTATATAATAAAAGGGTAATATGCAAATTAACCCTAACAGCAGAACAACTGGGAATGACTGGTCACTGTGACACACACTGACCACCAGGGGGCAGATGCTCAATAGAGGAGCTGCGCTGGTGGTCAGTGTACTCCCACAGGGGGAACTCTGCTCAGCCATAAGCCAGGCTGACAGCTGCCAGTACAGCGGTGGTGGTGGGAGCCTCTCCTGCCTCCTCAGCAGAGCTAAGGATGTCCAACTGCAGCTTAGGCCTGCTCCCTGATGGCAAGTGGACATTCCCCAAGGGCTCCCAGAGGGATGTTTGACTGCCAGCTTAGGCCCAATCCCCCAGGGAGCAGGCCTAAGCCAGCAGGTGGACATCCCCCGAGGGGTCCCAGACTTCGAGAGGGCACAGGCCAGGCTGAGGGACTGCCCCCCCTCCACCAAGTGCACAAATTTTTGTGCACCGGGCCTCTAGTATATAGATAATAGTGCTTGCCTTTGTGGAAAGTACAAATAGTGTCTAGGAGGGCCATGAAGGAGGTTTTATACATCGGGAAGTTATATTTCTTAATCTGTTCTGGGTTGTGGTTTCATGGGAATATTGATTTTATAAAAATTCATTAAAGTATACATTATAATTTGTGTACTTTTCTTTTTATATATTATACTTAAATTTTTAAATGTTTATTAAAGAACAAAAATGATAGAACAGTGGAATATTTCTGTATCTCATTTTATTTCTTTTTTCTTTGCATTCCGTATCCAGAACTTCAAGTTGTCAGATTCAACTATCCTTTCAAAGGTTTTCTTCACTATTATCCAGTCAATTTTTACATGTATTCTCCTACAAGAGTCAATCAAATCTCCCTTTAAAATTTTCATTCTTTTCTTACTATTGTATTTCTCAAATCTTTTTCAATTATAAGAAATATTAGTAGCTTTTACCAAGCTTTTAGTTTAGACTTAAAGGTTAGAGAAACTTCTTTTCTACATATCAAAAGTCATTATTTTCTAGAGTTCCTATAGCAAAGTGCTTTGTCATCACTGTAAATTACATGCAAAATCACCACCCTCCCAGGTCATATTTCTAACACAGACCAATGGAAAGAAGAAGAAAAAAGGAAACTGACATTACACTTAAAACCACTCTTGATTTTGTTGAAATCTTTACAGCATCAAAAACTAAACTAGCCTGGCCAGTGTGGGTCAGTGGTTGAGTGTTGACCCCGTGAACTAGGAGAACACATGCCCAGGTTGCGGGCTTGGTCTCCTGTAGAGGTCATTTAGGAAGCAGCCAATCAATGATTCTCTCTTATTACTGATGTTTTATTGATCCCTGAAATCAATAAAAATAAATACTTTTTTAAAATCACTAAACCAATAAATAATCAAACAATAAGAAAATGCCAATTTATTCTCTGAGGAGCGGAAACAGTCATTCTTATATCCAAAGCCTGGAAAGAAACTCAATTCCTATGTACACCTATTGCAATTATTTGGTTCTCCTCTTTGTCATAACAAAACTATATTCCAAGCCATAAAGAAAAAAAATTATTAGGTCCATTTTACCTCTCAACCAAAGAGCTACAGTTTCATTTAAGACTGACAGACACTCTAAATGACTCTTTGCTCCTATTGAGTAGTTAATACTGAATTCAGTTCTCCAAGTATAAGGAAGGAAGGCTGAAAACATAAAGCTTGATAAAATCTTGGCCAATGTTTGCTGATGAAAAGATGCCTCTTTCACCAATGAAATCATCTCTGGTCCTTGACCCATAAGCTTACCCTCCTTTTGTTCCCAAATTTCTATTTCTAGAAGGTCATGCTAAGGTTGGAAAATGAAGTGTCATTGACTTTCATCATGCTATTCATCACCTGCTTTCAAAGATCTATTGTTATTAATGGACCTAGTCATTTTATTTAGAAATAGTTCATAAAAGAGTTTAAAATTTTAACTGCATAGGAAACTAAGAGGTAGATCTTTCAAGTAACTAATTTTTTATTTTTATTTTTTAGAAAGGTATAAATTTTTCTTTACTTTTAGATAATTTTCTTCCTACTCAACAGAATAGAACATCTTCATTGTTGACAATTGGAAAATTCAGAAAAATTTTAAGGAGAAAAAAAACCATTCAAGAGAGCCATTGCGCCCTAACCGGTTTGGTTCAATTGATAGAGTATTGGCCTTTGGACTCAGGGGTCCTGGGTTCAATTCTGGTCAAGGGCATGTGCCTTGGTTTTGGGCACATCCCCAGTAGGAGGTGTGCAGGAGGCAGCTGGATCGATGTTTCTCTTTCATCAATGTTTCTAACTCTCTATCCCTCTCCCTTCCTCTCTGTAAAGAATCAATAAAATATATATTTAAAATAAATAAATACTCTTTTAGAAAAGTAAATTTGTTGAAATAAATTGAGATTTAAAAAAAAAGATAGCCATTGCAACATACTGGTGGTTTATTTCCTTCCAATGATTTGTCTATGCCCATGCTCTCTAAACAAAACAAATTGCTAATTTAGTGCTCTAAATTTTTCATTGCAATTATCCTTTCATATAATGAGTTTTTTTGTCATTAAATGCTCTTTAATGTTTTAACATGATTTTCAATGGCTACATTGTCCTCTACTGTATGGATGTACTATAATTCACTTGGATATTCCCTAATGTTTAATTCTTTCACTATGTACATTTTTTTTATCAATTTCAGAGAGGAAGGGAAAGGGAACGAGAGATAGAAATATCAATGATGAGAGAATTATTGATCGACTGCCTCCTGCACACCTCCTGCTGGGAATTGAGCCTGCAACCCAGGCATGTGCCCTTGACCAGAATTGAATGTGGGACCCTTCCGTCTACAGGCCGATGCTGTATTCACTGAGTCAAACCATCCAGGGCACAAAGCACATCTTACCTATCATATATTTTGTAGAATTATTCAGAATGTTACTTTGAGCCCAACTCCATCGAAATTAATTTATGCATTGTTTGCTTTCTTCTATCTTTGCCCTCTCCCTTTCCCCCTCTCCAAATTCAGAAAGGAATAAAACACTGCAAACATTTTATGGTAAATCCTCTTTGCGTATAAAGCCATTTCAGAGGCAATATTGGGTTTATCAAATAACTTGACTAATGGATAAAAGATACAAATGCTTACAGGCCTTAAAGGTAACTTGAGGTTTTATCAATCCTAATTTGTTAACCAAAAGAAAAATGTGAAATGGCATGTTTTATTTCCTATTATTATATTTTTTAAAAAACACAAAATACTTAAGGCTAAATTATCAATTTCTAATTATGAGAAATAACCTTAATGCTTTTAAAGTGATATTTCTAGATTTTATACTGTATTACAACCTAAATAGGATGCCATGCTAATGACTATGGTGAAATAGTATGGCAATGCAGAAAACAAAAATAAGTTTCATTTGATATTTGAGAAATGCAATTTATAACACTTCAGATTGCTTTTTAATCACATTCCCTGGAGCTTTATTTTTCAGGTTAAAATAATTTAAATCTATACTTTCTTGAATTTCCAGTCCTTGTCACCAGACATCATCAAGAAACATTAAAAAAAAAGTTCTGCCCTAACTAGTTTGGCTCAGTGTATAGAGCATCACCCTGCGGACTCAAGGGTCCCAGGTTCTATTCCAGTCAAGGGCATGTACTTTGGCTGCGGGCACATCCCCAGTAGGGGGTGTGCAGGAGGCAACTGATCAATGAGTCTCTCTCATTGATGTTTCTAGCTCTCTATCCCTCTCCTTTCCTCTCTGTAAAAAATCAATAAAATATATTTTTTAAAAAGTTCAATTTTCACAAGTGAATAAAAAACATTAAAACAATATATTAATAGTTTGCCTAAGTTGGCAATGACTTTTTAAAATTATAATACTTGGTGTTGGCAAAAATATAAGGCTAGATAGTGCCTTTCCGGAAGACAATTTGACAGCATTCTCCATGCGAGATCCCACAAATCTCCAGCTACATGTCAAATGTAGTCTTCACTCCTAGGAATTTACCTTAGTGCTACTACAACCCAAATAAAGGGGTTAATTAAAAGATGCATCAACAGCAAATATTTTAGGGCAATTACTGTTACTTCAAATTTAAACTTCCATTTTTTTTTCCTAGTTAACAAAGATTTGGTCAGTTACTATATACAAAGGCATAACAATTTTCTGAATAGCTACAGGTAGGTTATTGAATGAAAAAGTACTACTATGTAAGAAAACTATACTAAAGTAATTGATTCAACTTAGAGGCTTAATATCTACCAAAGAGTATAGGGACTCTACAGATTTATTTCTGAAGTTATGGATACTTTGTTTCACAAATTCATTTCCCTGAGAAAAAAATAACTATCTAAAACATTACCTGTTGCCTAGGTGATGTCTTAGTTATTTTTTTCTCAGGGAAATGAAAAAAAAAACTTGAAAAAAGTATTGCTTTAATGCTGTTAATTACACCCACCTATACTAATGGATTTTACTCATTTCTATGAAAATTAAGGTGCCTGCCTACTAAGGGACATGTACTAGTAAGAGAATTAGGTGATTTTTTTCTTTAAGCAAATCCCTCTTTTCCTTCTGACTTCCCTGTCATTAACCAGGTTCTAAACATAAGGGTAAAAATTCAATTTCAGATTACTCCCTAAGACCTATCCAGAAAATGATATACCTGAAACATCTACTGTCAGTGCACTTCTTTTTAGTCACACTGCCATCATTCATTCAAGCCCTCAATTCTTCTTGCTGGATTCCCACAATAGCTTCCAGCCTCTGTCTCTACCATTCCCTTCCATCCTATGCACTAATGCCTCCTAAAGGTACATGACTTCCCTACTTAAAAAACTTCAGTGACAGAATTTTTAATGACACAGAAAAGAATAAATGGAAAAAAGAAGTATTTACAGACTAAAATTACATACATAGACTTTAGTCTCAGTAATGTTAAAAAGCATGTCTGTGTATATGCAGGGGCTCACATAGAAATGTAAGCGCACATTCATACATAAAGGAAAAATGGAGGGTCAGGAAACACATCCAATGTTAATAGTAGTTATCTCTTAGTCGTAATGCTAGGCTTTATTTACTTTCTTCTTTATCTTTACAATAAACAGATTTGTAGTAAAGTCTCTTAGTAAAGTGTCTCACAAGCCATATAGTGAACATATAATGTTACAGTCAGTAAGACATTCAAAAGACATTGCACATGCTCCCTACTGTCTATGAATCTAACCCTTCACACCTGCCCTCCCCGCCAAGTTCAAGGCCCGGCTCAATCTGGTACCTATCTCCCTCCTAGTCTTAGTCCTTATGACCCTTGATATAACCTGGGCTTCTTAAGGACCAGATTAGATTATTCACAATGTTCCTTGAGCATAGCAGTTGTTTTCAAACTCTGTTTTCATATTCATTCCATCTGGAATGTGGTCCCTTCCCACTTCTACATATCCAGATCCTGTGTGTTCTCTAAGGTTTATGCTCAATGATTCAGAAATAGCAAATACCACCACACCCGTATCTTACCCTTGTTCATAGCAGACAACACTAATTGATTTCTGAATCCAGGCTCCTTCTCAAAATCCCTCAATTAAACAGACCTAGGCAATCTTTACTCATCAATCCATGTTGACATACAAAATGAAACTTATCTGCCATTCCTAAAACAATCTAATGTAATTGCCCTCTTCTCACCTATCCTGTTATTTGTGCTCTTATGGAGTTTATCTCCTCTACTTTCTATAAAGAATCATTTACTTAATTGTCTTAACTCTTTCCTGCTAGATTTTAATCTGCACAAGGGCAGTAATTTATGTCTTATTCTTCTTCCTAGCTCCTATAGAGCCTTGCAGGAAGCAGACATTCAAATAGTTGCTTTATTCTTTTGCTACTATCTCATCACTCAAAATGGCTAAGTAAATAAAAGCTTTATTTTGAAACTAAATTCTTCTTGAGTTATTGAGTTCAAGTTTATTTTATCAATTTTAGCTAACACTAATTCAAAATAATACATATAAAATAAGTAAAGAATATATACATCCCTATGTTCATTGTAGCATATTTACAATACCCAAGATTTACAAGTAGCCCAAGTGTCTATCATAAGATGAATGAATAAAAAAGCTGTGGTACATTTACACAATGGAATACCACTCAGCCATCAAAAAAGAAATTATCCTTTGTGATAGCATGGATGGATCTGGAGATTATGCTAAGTGACATAAACCAGTCAGAGAAAGACAAATACCATACGATTTCACTTACATGTGGAATCTAACGAACAAACAAAATAGAAACAGACTCATAGATACAGAAAACAGACTGACAGCTGTTAGAGGGTAGGAAACTTGGGGGACTGGGTGAAAAAGGTGAAGGAATTAAGAAAACAATAACAGCCCTAATTGGTTTGGCTCAGTGGATAGAGCATTGGCCTGTGGAATAAAGGGTCCCAGGTTTGACTCCCGTCAAGGGCATGTACCTTGGCTGCAGGCACATCCCCAGTAGGGGGTTTGCAGGAGGCAGTTGATCAATGTTTCTCTCTCATCGCTATTTCTAACTCTCTATCTCTCTCCCTTCCTCTCTATAAAAAAATCAATAAAACACATTTAAAAAAAAAGAAAACAATAACAACAGCAACCAAAAACACCTCATAAACGCAGACAACAGTTTGATGATTGCTAGAGGGAAAAGGCAGAAGGAGGTAGAAGAGGATAAAGGAGAGAGGAAGGAGACTTGATTTTGGGTGATGAACATATAATACACAGATGATGTATTACAGAATTGTATACCTGAAAACTATGTAATTTTATTAACCAACTAGAGGCCCAGTGCACAAAATTCGTGCATGGGTAAGGTCCCTAGGCCTGGCTGGCAATCAGGGCCAATTGGGGCCTTCCTTCCCTTATTCTGTGCTGCTCCCTGGTGGTGAGTGCATGTCATAGCGAGCAATTGAATTCCTGGTCTCCTGATCAAACTCCTGAGGGGACACTTTGCATATTAGCCTTTTATATATATAGATGTCACCCCAATAAATTCAGTAAAAAATAAAACATATACATTGCTTAAGAAAGGAATTGTTTGGGGGATAAAACAATAGAGAAATGAAAAGAAAAAGAAAAAAGCTAAAAATCAAGCAAAGCATCAACAAAGTTAGGCAAGTAGTCTGGTAAAGTTATAAGAACTTTTTACCAAAATCAGAAACACAATTCAGGAGACAATGTGTAGAGGAAAAAGTAGTAATATAATAAGACTTATGCTGCCATCTAGAGGTTGAAGGCTAGATGATTTTCTCTTCAATCAGACAAGTGAGTTAATTTAACTTTTAACTATTTATAGACAAAGGTAGGACTGAACAGACCTTATAAAGTAAGCCAGTTAAATAATTCTGATGTCAAGTCACAGTGAAGAATATTCAGGGTATAAGACTGTCAATTATTATCTCCCTGCCCTCCTTCATAGGTTAAAATTTAAAAAATTAAAAGAGCTAAGTGTTCGTTAGAATTTTATTTGGACTTCTAAACATAAATGGCCACTTAAAAAAAATCACATGCCTAGAAGGTAGAGAAGTCTACTATACCACAGGCTAGCTTGAAGCAGAGCTTTTCTGTGGTACCACCACCAAAGAAAGTTGTATCAAATACTTTCTGGAGCACACAACTTCATCAATGTAGATTACTGGGATGAAGTATCAAGTTTAAATGGGGAAGTCTCCATCTGTTTACAAAAAAATGTTTACTTTCAAAAACTAAGGTGATTACATTTAGCCAAATAACAGTCCTATTGAAACTGTTAAATAAACATACAGGATGAGACTATAGATTAGCAGAAGCACTGCATATATCAAAATAATCTAAATTTCTTAAAGCTTCATTAGATGGTAATATACTTCATGTGACCTAATTTACTTAATAACTTCTTAGGTAACATTTTCTTTATAGTACCAAGGTAATTTCAAACCCGTCCAAGTAAATGAGTGTAAATTAAATTGAAATTTTTATTTGTTTTTTAAGATACTAGAGGCCTGATGCCCAAAATTCGGGCAAGGGGTGTGGCCCCCCGCCACTGCAGCGGCTGCCTCTGCCTTGGCCCCCACCCACCGCCCTTCAGCCCCCGCCACCACAGCTTCAATCCAGAAGGTCGCCAGGAAGAATGTCCGGAAGGACATAGAGTATAATTAGCATATTATGCTTTTATTATTCTAGATAGTAAAATATAATCAAGAATAAATATATCAAATTCAATTCCTCTTTATTATTAAAAACAAAACAAAACACCATAACATCTAACAAAAAATAAGACATAACTTCTTTAACCTGACAAAGGGAATCTACAGAACACCCGCAAACATCACACTTAGTGCTTTTCCCTAGGATTAGGAAGAAGACAGAGATGTCTCTTGCTGCTTCTATTCAACACTGTACCAAACTTACTAACCAGGGCAATTAGGCACGACAATGAAATAAAATATCCAGATTGGAAATGAAGAAGTAAAACTATCTCTATTTGCAGGTAACCTAATTTGGGGTATTAAAAATCTTAAGTATAGGATGGTGGCATAGGTAAACACCAGGAATTGCTGCCTAGCACAACCATTTCTAAACCACAACAAAAAGAAAAAAAGGACACCACCCAGACCCACAGGAAGTCTCGCTGAGTGGAAATTCTACAACTAGAAAGAGACTGAGACTCAGAGGAGGTGCAGAAGTAAAGTGCAGAGGTATGGAGGCACGCGCGAAGTGGGCTTGCGAAAAGGGTTGGCAGCTGACAACACGGTTGTCTTTTTCATACCGGAGGGAGTCATAAGCTCCCGACGGCTCTGAACTCCAGTTCAGGGCAAGTTTCTGGGCACCCAGACTCATACGGGGAGAAGCTGGACTGTCTGGCACCATCTGCCACCGGGAGGACCTCCAAAGTGGCTTTCTCTCCGCGGTGCAGAGGATCACTGAGACCCGGTTCCTCTTAGGCAGGGCTGAGAATTAGCCATAGCTGGTTGCTCCGCCTTGTTGATTCCCCGAGACCCCGCTCCACCCAAGCTGCGCGCAGAGGCTTTTATATATAAAAGGCTGGGAAGCTTCAGGGAGAAGCTAAAATAGCATCTCCTTGGAGATACAAGAGCCAGTGTACCCAGTGGTCAGAGCAGGACCACCCAGACTACAACTCCTCAGATCCATAAGGGACACACTCAGGGGACAGACTCAGTGGACACCAAAGCCCCACTGAAGCAAGTCTTGCCCCATAGGGTGTCTCCAGCACAGAAGTTCTCCACCATAGACACAGCTGATTCTCACAGCCAAGTGGCCTGGAGGTCAATTCCTCTCAGTGATACCAACAACAATCAAGGCTTAGCTACAAGACTGTGCACAATGCCAAAAAGCGATGCAACAAGAGTGTCCACCTCAGGTAATTGGGGAGGCTGAGCCACTGGGTCCTATAGGACACCTAGCACAGAAAGCCACACTATCAACGCAGGGAAGCAGCCAAAATGCGGAGACAAAGAAACAGATCACAAATGATAGAAATGGAGGAAAGCAAACGACTGGATATAGACTTCAAAACCACGGTTATAAGGTTTTTCGAGAATTTTCTAGAGACCGCTGATACATTTAAAAAGGACCAGCTAGAAATTAAGCATACACAACAGCAGACTAGAGGATCACAAGAATCAAGTCAAAGATATGAAATACGAAGAAGCAAAAAACACCCAACTGGAAAAGCAAAAAGAAAAAAGAATCCAAAAATATGGAGATAGCATAAGGAGCCTCTGGGACAACTTCAAGTATACCAACATCAGAATTATAGGGGTGCCAGAAGAAGAGAAAGAGTAAGATATTGAAAACCTATTTAAAGAAATAATGACAGAAAACTTTCCCTATCTGGTGAAAGAAATGGACTTACAAGTCCAGGAAGTGCAGAGAACCCCAAACAACAAAAAAAAAAAATCCAAGGAGGACCACACCAAGACACATCATAATTAAAATGCCAAGGGCAAAAGACAAGAGAGAATCTTAAAAGCAGCAAGAGAAAAGCAGTTAGTTACCTACAAGGGTGCACCCATATGACTGTCAGCTGATTTCTCAACAGAAACTTTGCAAGCCAGAAGGGACTGGCGAGAAATATTCAAAGTGATGAATAGCAAGAACCTACAACCAAGATTACTTTACCCAGCAAAGCTATAGTTCAGAATTGAAGGTCAGATAAAGAGTTTCACAGACAAGAAAAAGCTAAAAGAGTTCATGATCACCCAACCAGTATTATATGAAAGGCTGAAAAGTACCCTTTGAGAAGAGGAAGAAGAAAAACTAAAGATAAAAATTATGAACAACAAATACATATCTATCAACAAGTGAACCTAAAAGTCAAGTGAATAAAAAATTCTGGTGAATAGAATAAACTGGTGAATAGAATAGAATCAGGGGCATAGAAAGGGAGTGGACTGACAATTCTCAGGGGGAAAGGGGTGTTGGAGGTGCAGGAAGAGACTGGACAAAAATCATACACCTATGGAGGAGGATATGGGGGGGGTTAAGGGCAGAGGGTGGAGTGGGAACTGGGAGGAGGGGAGCTATGAGGGGAAAAAGAGGAACAACTATAATAATACGAACAATATAGATAAAAAAACAAAAAATCTTAAGTATATCTACTAAAATACAATTAGAATCTACTCTATAAAAGCAAAATATTAAAATTAACCGTATCTCCGAGACAGGGTAAGCCACGCCCACCAGCCAATCAGAGCGGCTTTATGCAAATTAGCCTAGCCAACATGGCGGCCACCACTCACGGACCTGAGTAAAGGGCAGTTTCCATTGCGGCAGGAGCGAAAGTGAAGCTGCGCTCGCTCCACTTAAACTGCCTCTAGCGAAACACAGATTTGAAACAATATAACGATCATAGAATCCTCGGGAGCTGAAGGAAAGAGCAGCCGGAGCCTCACCAGTAAAAGTAACAATTGTTTCATTATAGACGCTGCGAGGTGAAGCAGAGAGGAGGATTCAGTTAGAAGGCCGCCTTAAAGGAACAGTGTATCAATTATAGGAGATAACCCCAGGCCTTAAAGGAACAGTATCAACTATAGGAGAAAAAACTCAAGAAACCTGCGTCCAGCCAGCCTTGCTGGGACGTTGGGTCAATGGGAGCTATGGGCAGCCTGAAAGCCCCTCAGGCAGGCTGGTCAGGCACGCCAGCAGGTGGACATCCCCCGAGGGGTCCCAGACTGTGAGAGGGCACAGGCCGGGCTGAGGGAACTCCCGAGTGCACAGAGCGGCTGCAGGGCGGGACAGCGCAGAACCCAGAACCCGTGAGTGGGAAAGAGGCGGCAGGGTTGGAGGGCACTGCGAAGCAGGTAAGAGGCGGCAGGGGGTCGGCGGCCTGCTTGGTGGGCTTCCCAGGCCCTTTGCAGGGCATCGGGGAGCAGGTAGGAGGTGGCAGGGGGTCGGCGGCCTGCTTGGCAGCTGTCCAG